>WCAA01000050.1:0-179248 GCA_010623925.1 Antarctomyces pellizariae
TGAGACAATCTCCTGGTCACGAAAGTGGCGTGGGTTCGAGTCCCACTCTGTTCATCAAGTTTTGCTGGTGTGGTTGTTGGGATGGTTATCGTTAGTCCCGTCGTGGTGGAGATGGCCCGGCTCGTTTTGCGCGTTGGCGGTTAGTGTTTTGCTGTTATCTGCCACATCATGAACTTAGGCCCATCTTTCTTTTAGGATCAGGTTTTGTTTTTATTTGTGATGTTTGAGCCTGCGAAGTGGTTTGGCTTAGGTTGTATAACTTGTATTCAATGT
The DNA here is from genome assembly GCA_010623925.1 of Antarctomyces pellizariae. Classification (NCBI taxonomy): domain Eukaryota; kingdom Fungi; phylum Ascomycota; class Leotiomycetes; order Thelebolales; family Thelebolaceae; genus Antarctomyces; species Antarctomyces pellizariae. The sequence goes on from WCAA01000050.1 coordinate 274, forward strand.
GAAGTCTGCGCCACTCAATTCAATCATCAGGCGTCTAAATGCCAAGGGAAAGTTCGCTTTAAAAGCAACTATAGTTCTTTCGAGAGGATAACACTTGAATATAGCCTACTGTCTTCTTAGACTTCTATCAAAAAAATAATTAGAGACGCAAGCATATGAAGCTACCTGCTACCAGCGTATCACCATGAAGTGGTCAAAAACTCACTGCCTGATTGGGAATGGTTACTAATTATTTTTAGAACTATATAATGTTTTGCTTTACTACTAAGCACGGAAGGACAGATGGCCGAGCTGGTTATGGCGCCAGGTTAAGGTCTTACCTTAATAAGAGTTACTTCTTCGGACGTAGCGATGTTTCCTGGTCACGAAAGTGGCGTGGGTTCGAGTCCCACTCTGTTCATGAGTTTTTGCTATCTACGATGCCTATTAGCCGTCTACAGGACATGACGTCCATTTTTTGGGTTTTAATTTATTGCTAGTTCGACATTACATGTTCAATCTGAGGTGAAAATTCCGTGTTGTTGCTGCATGCCGGTCGCCATGCCAAGGCGCAACCGATAAGGCTGGCGCTAGTGTACCTTTCGACACCGCCTACCATCGATCCCAAGACACCGCCCTCATAGATCTGGCATTACTCTGCGGCCTCACGAACTATCATAACTACGAAAGTGAATATAAATTCCAATTTCTCAAGAGCAGCACGGTGTATTGCTAGAATACAGAGCCACTGACGCGTGCTTACATCTTTGCTGCAACCGGCCATACTACAAACCCGCAATTTGGACAGCATCCACTTCAATCATCCTTCACCGCGCTCCCCACAATCATTGAACAGTCACGCACGCAACAATTACACTCACGGCTTATAACGGCACTTTGCCAATATGGGCCGCAAACCAAACCAACTCATTCTTGAGTTCTTTGAGCGTGGCGCGAAGCTCGAGGATTCCAGCAATCGCTATCAACATACCTGCAAATCCTGCGGAGAGAAATTCCCAAAAGGTCGCATCGACAGTCTCACCACCCATCTCGTCAAAAAGTGTCCAGCAATCTCATTACGCGACAGACAGAAGGCGCTTCTTCAGCTCAACGATCTGCCGGACATAAGCGATGTTAGAAACCAGGTCAACCAACAGTCAGTAGAGCTTCCGGCGGGCAATCAACGCTGGACGGCACTCGAGACACTCGCAGAAGTATCAAGGCAGATTGATCTTAGTGAGAAGCACGATGATCGCACTCAACATAACAACAGTGCGCCACCGAGGGTCGAGGAGCCACCCCGCATTGAGAGGTTTGAGCTGCAAGAGCAGTGGACACCAGACAACCCACCTCTCAGCTACGAAGCAAGAGTTCAGCGCGACAAGAAACTTTTAAGCCAAAAGCTTGCACCAAGACGTGAAAGCCAGGCCAACGCAGACATGCAAGCCAACTTCGTTCCACAGCCAGACAATACTATGCCAGCGTCTGGATCAGATCAACATCCAATGAACATGGCGACCGCCACGGATCTTGAGGCGACAGCTTCCCAAGCGACAGCTCGTTTCACCGAGATGGTCGACCCGCAACTCTTCAACGAGAATCTCGCACAGGAGATATCACAAAGTCTTGTCTCGGACATTAACAGCCTCAAGGATGCGACTTTCGATGGCCAATATGTGCCACAGCGTAGCGCGGACCAGCAAGAGCCAACATGGCCAATGCTTGATGGCTCCGGAGGCAACATGTACCCAGATGCCGGACCATTCGAGGCACACATGGAGCAGCCAAGAATACAACAGCAGACCTTCCAAAGACCTCTTGCCATGAGCACCGGAGGAATGACGACAGAGTTTAGTGCTGAGTATGGAAACGGCCAGAGGCCAAACAAGCCGAAGGTTCGTGGCAGATTCACCTCCGAACGTCGCAAAGAGGTTCAGGCAGTTCGTAAGAAGGGTGCTTGCATTCGCTGCAGGATGCTCAAGAAGCCTTGCTCTGGGGAGACACCATGCCAAACTTGCCGGAACGTCGAAAGTGCGCGCTTGTGGAAGCAGCCTTGCATGAGAACTCGTCTTGCAGATGAGCTTGATATGTATTCGGCTGGTCTTCACGCTGTGCTTGCCTATCATGAGGTAAACGCTCTCAAAGCCCGCATCAACTTTCAGCCTTCTACAAGCCGCATTGAGATTTCCCATTACCCAGAGACAAACATTTCGTCTCAGTTTAGTTCGCAGGAAGGGGTAGACATGCCGATGGAGAAGAACGTGGATCCAATCTTGGGGTTGACGATTGACTATAGTGGAGAGACAATTCGCGTTCTGGACAGCGATACCGATGACTTGCCACTTAAGATCGAGAACTATGTAGAGCGTATGGCACCTATCTTTTTCGAGAAGGAGCCGTCCCATTTCATGAATGTAACACTTGGCGTCGCTATGGAACTGTCAAGGCAGAATGAAGATACTCTGCTCAAGCGTGCGCTGGAGCTTTGGGGTACAGTTCATATTCTGGTTGACCACGAGCTGAAGTGGGTTATGTCTGAAAAGAGCACTCTGCCACAAGCAGTCCCAGTCGAAGTCGCTATTACTGTTCCAGTGCCTGTATCTGCATCAGAGGTCGAACAAATAAACGACGGCGCCAATAATGACATGGCCAACACCAGCAGCGAAGAAGTTAAAGACCCAAGGGCAGTTAGCGAGCTCAACGAGAACACTACTTCAATCCAATCCAACGGCGACATTCAAATCGATCCACAAAGTACAACCTATCAAGTTCTCTGCATGCAGCTCTCCGCCGCCGTCGAAAAGAAAGCAGCCCAACACGCCAAAACAGTGCTTAACGACCTCGAGCGCCGCCTCTTACAACGCGCCACCACCTCCTCTTTCGAAACCTTCCTCGTCGCTCTTATCCTCTTAAACTGCGTAGAGAAGTCCACCTGGCTCTTCAAATCCTGGGAACAGGACTATTTGAAAGCCCGCTGGCCGCTTGATAAGACGCCGATATGGTATGGGAGTCAGGGAGACAGGATTACAGATTTGTTGCAAATGATGTTGAGGATGAGGAATGTGTGTCCGAAGACTTATGCTAGAATGCCAGATGGGGTGCTGGCGGTGGAGGGCGATGAGATTGTGAGTGTGTATTTTGAGAATATTGGGTTGAAGCATGATGAGGTGTTGGAGAAGAGGAACAATGCTGTGTTTGATCCGGCAGATTCGAGGTGTTATGAGTTGAGGTTTTGCTCCAAGCTGTTGTTGCCAGCTACTTAGACATCAGCAACCACAAGGCACTCGCATGGAGGTTTACTGTGGCTTATGGATGGGGCGTATGGGAGATGTACAGCGGATACCATTGCTTCACTATAGCTTGATCTTTCTAGTTTAGAAAATCATATTTGATTTTGCTTCAATCTTCACGTCTGTTCTGCACGCGACCGACACAAGAGATGCAAAGAAACCAATCTGCCACTCGGTGTCTCGCGAAATTGTCGTTTGATATCTAGCTATTAAAACTGCCATCTCATATTACTCGTTGAGCTTCAAGTAGCAAGACCATTGCCAGCTTACATCGTTATGGGTGCTAGCTGACTAGCATCACCCCAAGCTGCATTGATGAAAGACTTATTGAAGTTATTGATGTGGCCGAAGAAGAACGACAGCTTCAATCAAATAACAGGTAGTACGGCCGCCATAAGATCTTGAGATGTGTATTTCGACGGGTGCCGGGTGGATGAAATTTTAATAACACCAATTTGTTGGCTACCTGAGCTTTCAATAAGCATATTGACTAGTAAGATCTCATGGTTTCTTTTACGCTTTGAAACTACATACCAAGGGAGCTAACTGGTCTGCTTTTGGTAGCAGCTTAAACCGGTCCAGGTAAACCATCGTATCATTAGCGTTTTAGTGCTAGATATTACCGCAATCGACCTTTCAAATCCTATACCCCTCGTGTTTGGCACTGCTGCAACTGAATTACGTTGGCGACAGCACTCCCCGCTTAACCACAGTAACAATGTCCTCATTCGTCACAAAATTGAGCAGACTTCCACACAGACAAGTACCCCAACTCTCGATCGTCTTCTCTGCGTGTTCCAGCTCACTATCCCTTAACGTCCTACCAGGACTTCTGTCCGTTGGGACTGGGATAAGCTTGTAATCAGCCTTTGCTTTCTCGACGCCCTCTTCGAACGTCATTGTCTTGTGGTGCATTGCCACTTTCGTATTGCTGCGACAGCACCCTGTGGCTACGACGATACCGGCTGGCCTGTACTCGAAGCTGTGAGAGGATTAGGTCTATATCATTTTATTACGAGTATGTTTGCGTTGACAACATACTGGCGGATGGTTCACTGGAACTGGGCGCAACTGTGTAGGAAGGACGTGAGGCGAGTTTTCACTGGCCATTTCGACTTGTTCGTGGTTATAGCTATTTGTTTTCTGCAGGATATATGCCCTACTGTCCAGACCGGTGAGGAAGGTGCAAGTGCCCCTACCGGACAGCCCATTGGGCGAGTTGGGTGGTTTCTTCTGTCATCGAAATCTGGCATCTGCTCGTCACAAGTCTGGACCTGCTGGTAACGCATTTAGGTCGTGCAGGGTAAAACTTATAGGCATGCGCAACTTAGACAACAAACATCACGTTGCGAAAACCCTCCTCGCGCAAAGCATTGCCCACAAAAGATGACATTTAATAGGGTTTATTTCTTTTGCTTTATCCAAATTTTTACTCAAGCGCTATCAGTACATGCTACCCATCCCAACGCCTTTTTATTTACAGTCCACTTCCATTTAAACCTTGTCGATTCTCTGAACAACGATAGCGGTGGCAGCTCCACCTCCATTGCAGATAGCAGCAACTCCATACTCGCCGACCTTCAGCTGATGCAAAAGACCAACCAAGATTCTCGATCCAGAGCTACCCAAGGCGTGGCCAAGGGAAATGGCACCACCCTGCTCGTTCACACGAGCATTCTCAAGACCAAGGATCTTCTCATTCGCCTTGATAACAGCAGCGAACGCCTCGTTGAACTCCCAAACAGCAACCTGGTCCTTAGTGATACCCGCACGCTCAAGCGCAATTGGAACAGCCTTGGATGGCGCGATCGGGAAATCAATTGGGTCCATAGCCGCATCAGCGTGTCCGCAGATACGAGCAAGAACACGGCTGTTGCCGCCGAATTCCTGTGCGATGGCCTTGTTACCAAGAACGATTGCAGACGCACCATCATTGAAGGTGGAAGAGTTGGCGGCAGTGACGGTTCCGGTGCCGTCGCGGACGAAGGCTGGCTTGAGGGATGGGACCTTCTCTGGCTTGATATCCATGTAGCCCTCATCATTGGTGATAATGGTATCTCCCTTGCGGCCTGGGACAGTGACTGGTGCGATCTGCTCATCGAAAGCTCCGTTCTTCCATGCCTCCTGTGCGCGCTTGTACGAGCGGATAGCGTAATCATCCTGCTGCTCACGAGTGATGTTGTGCTTCTTAGCGGTGTTCTCGGCGCAGACACCCATGTGGTGCTGGTTATACACATCCCACAATCCATCCTCAATCAACCCATCCTTGATCGTCTGGTTTCCGAAAGCTGGCTGGGAGCTGGCTCTTGGGATATAGGTTGGCACGCGAGACATATTCTCCATTCCACCGGCGACCTGCGCCTCGGCGAGTCCGAGCTGGATGTTTTGTGCTGCGAAGATGACTGCCTTCATGCCGGAAGAGCAGACCTTGTTGATTGTGATGGCCTCAACGGAGGTTGGGAAGCCGGCGAAAATGGCGGCTTGACGGGCTGGGGCCTGGCCCACGCCCGCGGAGAGGACGTTGCCCATGTAGACGTCGCTGATGCGATTTATTGGGACGCCAGACTTGGCGACGGCATCCTTGATGGCGACGGCACCGAGCTTTGGTGCTGGGACCGTTAGGAAGGAGCCGTTGAACTTGCCAGTCGGTGTGCGGGATGCGGCGAGGATGTAGGCGTCCTGGATCTCCTTGCGAGCAGCGGAAGTGGTGGAGAAGTGCTTGTTGACCTGGGCAAGGCGTGGTGCCGCAGCGCGGAGCTGAGAGGTTGCCAATCGTGCGGACATGATGAAGCTTGTGATGATTCCGAGAAGAGGAATGGTAGAACTGTTTTCTGCGGATTGAGCGCGACGATAATTAGGTGTATAGCAGAAAGCACAAGGTGAGGAGGAAAAGAGGAGAAGGAGGAAGAAAATCACTAAACCTAGGAATTGGAGTAATATGTATACCCCCATGTCTCCGACGTGGCGGGAAGATGGAGGAGAGAATCGGATAGCCTCGGAGGTTGGGGAAGCGCAGGGGTCCATGCCACTTGATGTCACGTTCTGCTTGGCGAAAGGCGGGGGCGGAAGAGTTCCTCAAGTTTGTGCCTGTCATGTGACAGAAGTCATGGGTCGCCGCTTTTTGTGATGTTGGGCGGGGTGGAGGTAGTTCATGAACGGGCATGAAACATTTTGGTGTGGCTGAATAATTTTCCTGCCTGCCATGCCGGCCCTACCGAGGCGGCGTAGGCGAATGCAGCCTGGAGAATTATTTGAGGGGATATAGACTAGTGAAAGGCTAGCAATTAAATTGTTTGGAGTCATGCTTGGAGCTGGTCCGATCAACGCCAACCAAAGCTCGGCCAATAAGCTTTTCCGGTACCTGTTTACATCACGATTCACGACCGTGCTATCGGAGGCGCTATATCTCACAATCGATACCGCCGCGACCTAACCATCAGCTATCACATCCCACGGTAGACAGCAACTAAACTCACTTCTTAGCTACTTCATAAAAACACCAGAATCTACATCGCCATAAGCATTCATCAAGATGTCCACCGCAGCTCGCCGCCGTCTTATGCGCGACTTCAAGGCAAGTGCCAGCTCTGTTAAGCTTGTGCGGGGCAATAGCTAACAGGTTCGCAGCGCATGCAAACCGATCCTCCAGCTGGTGTATCTGCATCGCCTGTAGCAGACAATGTTATGACTTGGTATGTCCAGTCTTTGCTTGGCCCTTTCGTCCCATGCTGCAATTCAACTAGGTTGGCGACGATTAGGAACTAACTTGCGCCACAGGAACGCTGTCATTATTGGCCCAGCTGACACTCCCTTCGAGGACGGCACCTTCAGACTCGTCATGCAATTCGAGGAGCAGTATCCAAATAAGCCACCGGTCGTTAAGTTCATCAGCAAGATGTTCCACCCGAATGTTTACTTGACAGGAGAGTTGTGTTTGGATATCTTGCAGAACAGGTGGAGTCCTACATACGATGTTGCTGCTATTCTCACCAGTATTCAAAGGTAGGTTCCACTTACCAGCACGTTTCTAAGGATGGTACTCACACATAGCAGTCTTCTCAATGACCCAAACACCGGATCTCCAGCCAACGTCGAGGCCTCCAATCTCTACAAGGACAACAGGAAAGAATATATCAAGAAGGTTAAGGAGACCGTTGAGCTCAGCTGGGGCGAGGAGTAGCCTCTACAATGATGGGTTTGCTTGCATTTGGCGATGGCGTATATGGTGGTGGCATTTAAGGGTGCTTGGGTTTGTGGGCAAGGCGTTGATATCAGATCGATTATACCTCCTCGGTTAGGCTGGTTTAAGCCTAAATGCGAATAAAAGCAGACTTTTGGTTCGATCCTTTGAGATCAATCACTGTCTGATTCGTGCCCTTTACCCCTTACAGAGTATAGACCAGCCTTGGTTCGAAATGGCCTCAACTGATGTAATAGTTTGTGTTGACACCATAGGTGCGTAATGGTTAGGCTAAGAAGTGATTGGTATACCTCAGCCATGACAATTCTTGCTTTGGCAGCGTGCTGGTCAGGCTATCAGGGGAGAGGTATTGAAGGAGGGATGGACTGGATGAGTCAGTGCATGGACATCTTCAAGTGATATTTAGTTTGAGGTAGACATTTTCTGAAACTAAAATATTATCAAAAGCAATTTTGTAGATGCAGTTCTTGTGAACCATAATAAAATACTCGAACTCCAGGTTGCCCGGAAAATTGTACGCAGAAATGCACCGTATGAAGACAACCCTCAAGGTACAGCAGGGGGTTGCCAAGCTGCCTGCCACGACAGGTGTCGGACCACAACAGAGATGCAGCCGCGCCAGAGGCTAGCCTTGCGTCCCTGAATTCACACCATTGATTGTTGACTCCCAAAATTCCCAAGACAGTATACTTTTGTTTCTCGCGGCTAACCTTGTGAACTTTGAGTTTCTGCATCTTTTGGCGTCAACGAGCATATTACTTGTCGCACTTCGCACTTTTGAGTTTCACTAAATCCCATAGCTCCACCGGCTCCTGTCATCACACGCCGCCGAGCAACTTTCGCGACAACAAGCCCGCGGTACACCTCCTTATCGCCATTGACGACGACTACAACACCCCACGTCGCTTAAACGGCGACTTATATCGTATGAGCTTGTGGTTGTAACGAACAGAAATCATGGCGTATGTCTTAGTTCGCATCTCTAAGCATGAAGCGCTCCACTGACATGGAAACAGCTCGACCAACAGTATTAAGGTCGTTCTGCGCTTCAGGCCGCAGAACAGGAGGGAAATCGAACTTGGAGGAGAGCCGATTGTAAAGTTTGAGTCAGATGATACTTGCAGACTGGATGTAAGCAAAAACTGCGTCGGCAAGTGGGTGGCACCTTGTTGGCCACATAGCTAACATCACCGCAGTCGCAAGAAGCAAGCGGATCTTTCACGTTCGATCGTGTCTTCTCTATGAAATCGCGTCAAGCGGACATCTTCGACTTCTCAATTAGACCGACGGTAGACGACATCTTGAACGGCTACAATGGAACAGTCTTCGCATACGGTCAAACTGGTGCTGGAAAGTCCTACACCATGATGGGTACGGACATGGAGGATGAGGAAGGACGTGGAGTTATCCCACGTATTGTTGAGCAGATCTTCGCCAGCATCGCCCAATCGCCATTCACCATAGAATACACTGTCAAGGTTTCTTACATGGAGATCTACATGGAGAGGATTCGTGATTTGCTTTACCCTTCTAACGACAACTTACCGATCCACGAGGAGAAGAACAAGGGCGTTTATGTAAAGGGTCTGGTGGAGGTTTATGTCGCCAACGTCGGTGAAGTTTACGAAGTCATGAGGAGAGGAGGAAACGCAAGAGCTGTCGCAGCAACGAATATGAACCAGGAGTCTTCCCGTTCGCATTCGATATTTGTCATCACTATCACACAGAAAAACGTTGAGACTGGCTCGGCGAAGAGTGGGCAACTGTTCTTGGTTGATCTGGCTGGTTCTGAAAAGGTCGGAAAGACAGGTGCAAGTGGTCAGACATTGGAAGAGGCCAAGAAGATCAACAAGTCTCTGAGTGCCTTGGGAATGGTTATCAACTCTCTGACTGACGGCAAATCATCACATATTCCATACCGTGACTCGAAACTTACCAGAATTCTTCAGGAGTCTCTCGGAGGTAACTCTCGGACGACACTTATCATCAATGCGTCACCGTCCAGTTACAACGATGCCGAGACACTTTCGACGCTGAGATTCGGTATGAGAGCAAAGGCGATTAAGAATAAGGCGAGAATCAATGCCGAACTCAGTCCTGCGGAACTCAAGATGCTTCTCAAGAAGGCGCAAGCTCAGGTCACTACTTTCGAGAACTACGTTTCGTCTCTCGAGGGCGAAGTTCAGCAATGGCGTGTCGGGGAGAGTGTGCCAAAGGAGAAGTGGGTTCCGCCTATTGTGGTTCAGAAGGTTTTCAAGACCAAGGCAGACGCTCGTAACTCCGTATCGGGCACTCCAAGGCCGGCAACTCCGTCACAACTGCAAGTCGAGAGCCGTGCGGAGACCCCAATAACAGAGCGCTCGGCAACGCCAGTTGTCCCAATCGACAAAGATGAGCGCGACGAGTTCTTGAGAAGAGAGAATGAGTTACAGGATCAGATTGCCGAGAGGGAGTCGCAGATTGCAGCAGTGGAGAAGAGCTTACGAGATGCAAAGGAGGAGTTAGCATATATGAAGGAGCATGCCGGAAAGACTAGTAAGGAGAATGAGAGGCTGATGAGCGAGGTCAACGACTTCAAAATGCAGCTTGAGAGGCTAAGCTTCGAGGGCAAGGAGGCGCAAATCACCATGGACGGCTTAAAGGAGGCCAACCAGGAGCTTACTTCTGAGCTTGATGAGGTGAAGCAGGCTTTGTTGGATGTCAAGATCAGTGCCAGGGAGACCAGTGCTGTTGTCGACGAGAAAGAGAAGAAGAAGGCGGAGAAGATGGCTCAGATGATGGCGGGTTTCGATCTTGGTGATGACGTCTTCAGTGACAACGAGAGGGCAGTCAAGTCCATCGTTGAGAGACTCGATCTGCTCCATGAGCAAAGCTCTCTTGGTGAGGCTATTCCACCACAGGAGTTCGAGGAGTTGAGAGAGAGACTACTGGAGATCCAAGGCGTCGTCAGGCAGGCCGAGCTGTCCACTTACGAGGGAGCAACTAACGGTGCCGATGTCGCACGCCGCGCAGCTCTTCAGGAGCGCCTCGAGACTGTGGAAGCACAGTATGAGGAGCTTCTTGAGCGCAACCTCGGTCCAGAAGACGCCAAGGAGATGAGAGAACTCTTCGCAGCACACCTTGCCAATAAGCAGGAGGCTGAGATGGAGAGCGTCCTGGGGTTGAAGCAAGACATCGAGGTCAAGCGTGAGGAGAACCAGGCACTCAGAGATAAGGTCGATACTCTTGAGAGACAGCTCAAGTCCGGCGGCAGTGCCAATGGCGTATCCAAGAGCGGAAAGTCGGTCAATGAGCAGATCGCTGAATTCGACCACATGAAAAAGAACTTAATGCGCGACCTTCAGAACCGCTGCGAGCGTGTCGTCGAGCTTGAGATCTCCTTAGATGAGACGAGGGAACAGTACAACAACGTCCTCCGCACCAGCAACAACCGTGCCCAACAGAAGAAGATGGCGTTTTTGGAGCGCAACCTCGAGCAGCTCACGGTCGTCCAGCGCCAGCTCGTCGAGCAAAATGGCAGCTTGAAGAAAGAAGTCGCTATCGCGGAGCGCAAGCTCATCGCTCGCAACGAGCGCATCCAGTCCCTCGAGTCCCTCCTGCAAGACAGCCAAGAGAAACTCATGTCCGCCAACCATAGGTTCGTGCCCCTTTCGCAACTCGACTAAACGGAGTATTGTTGATCACATGCTAACAATGATATTTAGATTCGAGCAGCAGCTTACGGCTGTTAAGGAGCGCCTCGAGGCGGCGAAAAGTGGTAGCACAAGAGGTCTTGGTGGCCCGGGCCCGAATGGTGGCTTTAGCTTCGGTGGTGGTGGCGGACGTGTGGCTAAGCCTCTTAGGGGCGGTGGGGGAGGCGAGCAGGTTCAGACTCAGGGACATGGTGAGGCGGCACCTGAGAAAGCTAGTAATAAGCGTACTAGCTGGTTCTTCTCGGGGCAGAAGTAGAGGACCGAGGTGAGTGCAAGCGGAGGTGCATTTATGCGGTGTATTCATGGTGAGAGAGAGACATGGTGAGGAGAGATAAGATGTTGGCACATTGGGAACGAAGGATGGATATGAAACGGTGGATAGATGTGCATTTGCATAGCATAGCGTAGCAGCAGCGAAGTAACGACTTGACGTATACCCGCGGTTATTTGATTTGGTTACGAGGTCGAGAGTCGTTGGTGGAGGGCTGCTTGAGACTATGGCATGAGGAGCGAGTTAGGGTCTGGGTTAAGGTCATCACGGCTGCGCATCGTTATAGTATAGGTGTAGACTAAAGATAGAGTGCATTATACATTTTTTTTTTAAATCCATGTAAGTAGCCCTTGCTAACTGATTTCCCAAGTTCGGAAATATTTTCTCGTACTATGCCTTCTTTTAGTTGTTGATTAGGGTTTCCGCCTCCAACTGGTAGTCGTTTGCTCAAGGGAACTGTTGAGAGCCTGCTAACCGCTTGTTATTCTGAAGCTTTGGCTGATCGATTTACCAACTCATATCGATTCAGATCGTGCATGAAACTGCACCCCGCCTCCGCAATGCGCCTCACTGCGAGGTGATGAATGAACCTTGAAAGACCAGGCAGTCTTGCAGTTGGCCACGACATCGGCTTGAAACCCCGCTGTTGTCGTGAACCACTTCAGGTTATAAAGCCGACTGGTTTCGCAACAATAGTCCACCACCACCAAGTCGGCAAGAGCTGACCTGGAAATATGGCAGACCAACAGGTCGATGACATCGAGAAATATTCATATAGTCCACTTCTGCACCTCACCTGGGCCAGTATAATCCGCCTCATCAACCTAGGCCCCTCCACTGATTTCGCTGCACCACTACGATGCACAATCTCAACATCTATCTTATCAGACGAAGCATCGATGCCGGCGAGTAAATACGCCGCATTGTCGTATACTTGGGAAGAGCCTGTGTTTCTAGGACTCCTACTTGTATTCGATACTTCGACAGGAAAGCGGCCTATGGGGGGTGTCATAAAGGTTGTTCCGATTACTGTGAAGCTTGACAGCGCTCTAAGATACTCGAGAAAGCCGAAAAAAATACTTACGATTTGGGTCGATGCAGTTCGTATCAATCAGAATGATACGAAAGAGAGAGATGCGCAGGTAGTGGCTATGAATAAGATTTGTCAACGGGCTTCGGTGGCCTATTGCTGGCTGGGTGTGGAGTCGTCACTAAGAAATGGAGTACGCTGCATGGAGATTTTGAAGAGACTAAATGGAGCAGCAGATGCATTGAACAGGCGGAGAATTATAGAAGCGCTGATGGAGTAGGACTGGGATATTATCTCGGCATTTTTGGTCGAGAATACTTTAAACGACTCTGGACTACACAAGAACGATACTTCGCTGGCATTCTTGGATACAGTTTACACCGTGGAAACACCTCACTTCGGTGGAAACCTACCAAGTATGCATGAATGCTTCGGGCGCTGGTTGATCACATAAATCTCTACAGAATTTTCCGACATTCGCAGCTTCTCAAGGGCATTAAACGGTTGCCCTGTATAGACAGGCCTACAACGCGAAGGAAGTGGCGATCCACTCGACTTCATGCTGAGATATAGCAACATCAAGTACCTCGATCCTGGGATAAAATTCTAGCACTTAGAGGAGCTCTGGAAAGAGAATTCAAAGTAATCGCTGATGGTGTGGAACCCTGCACATGATCAAGGCTTCCGCGGTGCCTTACGAAAGTTTGTGGGTCTTACATGGAGGAAATCTATGAAGAATTTACTGAAATGCTTATAGGCTTCGCCAGCACTAAAGTTTTGACAGCGGCTGGGGCTCTTCGCAAAGCTCATGGCACTGAGAACACGCGCGACAAAGGACTGCCGAGTTGGGTCATCAATTGGAGAGAAACAAAACGATCTGAGTTGTGCTTACCACAAGTTAGCCTCGTCGACGTGGACAGGATCTTCAAAAGCAAAGTGCTTCAAGGGGACACCGTTTCTTCAGCCTACCAATTCACGAGACTCAATAATGTACGGTCGAAATTTTCTGTCAAACTGGTTTTCTTGACAGAGTACGAACGAACAACCAACGATCCAGTATCAGTTGTTGACAAGACGTTGCCTCTGAGCGACCTTAATACGGATGATTTGAAGGCGATGATATCGAACCTGGCAAGGCAGTTTTTCAGTGGTCTGCACGTAATCTATGAGCCTAAACTTTTGAGCCTCCTCAACCCGTCCGCGGAAAACATAGATGTTTGTAGTGTACCGGATGATATTAAGCATTGGAAGTGGGAATGTGTGGCTCGGAACGACTTTCATCATCCTGTTTCTGATGATACATTGGTTGAGACGACCAGTAAAATCTATAATGTAACAGCGCTAGTAGGTGCAATTTCATCTGCTCTTGCTGGCGACGAGGTTCTCGAAAGCAAGGAGTACAGTGTTTCAAACTGCAAAGACAATTTCATCAAGTCCAGGAAGCATTGCGTGGCCGTACTCTATTGGTTGCCGACCGAGCTTTATAGGACTTCGACCCAATGATTCTGCTATCGGAAATGGGATCCACTACAAAAGGTTTGTTCCAAAGAGTGCTGCGTTTATACTCCGACCACAACCTCTGCGGCACTATGCACCACATCAGGGACCGAAACCTGTACTGCGACCATCATTTGCTAAATCGTGTATTAGATTCTGCACAGCGATATGTTGAGAAGCAATATTGCATAATCGGAGAAGGTTTCGTGCCAAGTGTGCCGAGAGGCGATATCAGTGGAAACCTAGAAGACATAAATTTACTTTGATAATGCGGAAAATTACCCATCTGCCGGAACAGCTGGTGCTTTACGAAGATGCCACTTTTGAGGATTTAGCTATCATGACTGGCCCTCATCACAAGGAAAACCATTCCGAGGCTAGGTCGCCACTGACGCTAACCGTTTAATATCGTCGTACGGCGAAGGAAGAGGAAATCTCGAGCTTGGCAACCCTGGCGCCAACGCCGTTTATCCACTTTGTCCCAGCGAGATGGGAGATAAGATCTCATGATTGCTAATTGGCATCCACCTGGCACTTCAACGAGTATTTATACTTGAACTTCTTCGTGCATTTGTGGGTTGAAAGTTTATAATGAGGTAGGTGACTGTTTGGCTCGTTGGCACCGTGCAATGCTCATCGGCTTCAACCCCTTAAATCTTAACTGACTTACCACCTTTATTTAAAATTGCAAAGAGTCATATGCCCTTGACGCTGAGAGATGCTTCCAGCCTCCCCGAGCTATGTCCATAAGTGGCAATCCAGCTTCGACATGCGAGTATGCACTACTCATATTTAGCAACCACGATTTGGGAAATAGGATATCGAGAAATTCTGTCTAAGGCGATAAATTTGAATCTCTTAAATCAAATTAAACGCATTCATTACAAGTTAATTATAAAGTTATTGAGCGCCAAAACCATGAAATTTCATCTTTCAACTGATCACACCCTCAGTTTTTATTACTGACGAGCGCATTTTGGGCAATATAAAGACAACACCACAACAAACACATACACTACATTCTCATGTATGTCCACGGTGTAATCAATCACTTACAACGATCATCACATATAAATACGTCAAGTCCTCCGTAGATAGGCGGACAAGTCAACATGGCTGGAGAAGATCGCAAATAATGCATAAACACAGAAAGGACAATGCATTTTTCTTCCTGAAGATAAACGGTGGGTTTGTTGTTGTTTATGTATGCCACGCTCTTTTTGACCACACTTCGGACCACCGCGGTGTGACACCAGTACCAACCCAGCGCCAAGATTCACCACGGCTTACCACAATCTTTTTATATCACCCTGTAGCGACATTATACGCACTGATCTGTTTCGGTAGAGAAATGGGCATTCCGTCTGTTGTGTAGAGACTGCAGTCCCAGGCCGGTGGATTAGTATTTGGGTGGGTCATCACCAGCGAATACCGACTGTTGCACGTCTTAGAAATTCAATGGAGATGTTGTGGGGATGTTGTGGACATGTTTGGCTTGGAGTGGTGGGGTCGTGGGCGCGGGCAAACATTGGCCTCGACCCCCTCGAGAATGCTGATCCAGAAGTATCATGGAAAAGACTGAGAAGATTGAGGAGATTGATGTAACAGAATTCCCATAAACCCCGGTCTATCTCCAAGCAGTTCGCTGTCTATGTACAAAGCATTTTACCCAATGACAATACGCCTGGCCTATCCAACATGCAAGTTCGAATGCTGCCATGTTCTCTTTTCACGGGCGCATCTCCTTGGCGTCCTTGCTTCTCCTGTGATTTTTTGCTTTTGAACCATGCTCAATGGACTGCTCAATCGAAGGCCTTGTTCATAGCCTGGTGAGCCAACTCAACACCCAAGAAGGTAGCAGCGTTAGCTGGAACGGCTCTAGCGATAGCTGGAGCAAATCCTGGGAAGAAAGCCTTGAATCCACCAGCTTTGTACAGTCCCTTGACGACACCAGAGACAGTTGGCTTGCCCTCCATGGACTGCAATCTCGACTTGACGGTGTCAATTGGGAAGACCGGAATCCACATAGCAACACCAGCAGCGGCACCAGCAGCAGTGATAGCCGGCAAAGACAACTCTCCAGATGGCTTTCCAGTGTGTGGGTCAATTGGAGTCAGGCTGCGCTTGATGTACTCATAAGCAGCGAAGTAAGCAGCAGAACCTGGGCCGTCTCTGGCAAGAGTTGCAAGAGAACCGCGGAAAACGGAGCGAACACCACCCTCCTTGTAAAGCTGGCGCACAACGTCGACACCACCGGAGTACTTTGGCTTCTCTCCTGGAGCGAGGACTTTCTGGTCTTGCAGCTGGAGCTGGATCTTTACGCGCTCGAATGGGGCGGTGATGGCGGTCATTGGGATTGCGGAGAAGAAACCTGCGGCAGAGACTTGGGCGATAGTGAGGCCTGACTCTGGGACGGTGGAGAATGTGCGGACGAGGTTCTTGCCGACGTCGTAACCCCAGAAAGAGACAGCGACTTATTAACCGATTAGTATTGAGTTTCGAATTTCTGTACAGAAATTGAGAACTTACACATAGGAGTGACACCAACAAGCGGTGCGCTCACACCAGCGTACAAACCACGAACCATGCCATCTCTTGCAATACCCTTAGCCAGGCAGTCAATTGCGCTCTTGTAAACACCAGCCTCTGCGGTCTGCAGACGGACCTTGACCAAGTCGAATGGGTGGCCAACGATAACGGCGCAGACACCTCCAAAACCGCCAGCGGCCAGGGAGCGCAATCCAGCGAAAGATTTTTGTACTGCGATCACTGCATCCTGCTTCAGCTCCTCCTTGTTCTCTGGGAGATGTGGTTGTGGAATTGAGGCTGGGAGCTTCTCAATGGTCTCGTTGACCTTCTCGACTTGGTTGATGATACCCATTGTGTATGTTTTGTGCTGTTTTCGCTAGAAGGAGGTCGACCTCAAACTTCTATCTCGGACGACAGGAAACGGACTGGGAGGTCAAATGGAAGGGTTCGAGCAAGCTGCTTGTGCTAAGAATCGGACGCAGTAAGAAGGTCGTCTAAAACAAGTATACAGAAAGCAGGCGCCGAGGCTGAAGAAAAGTTTGGAAAGGGTATAAGATCAATTGCAGGCTACCAATAAAGGAACAGGGTGTTTCGCGAAATAAATCGCGTATAATAAAGTGAGATTCGGCTTCGGTGAAGCTCGTGCGAGTGGATGGGCCGCTGGGGCTGTGCCGAGGCATCAGAGACGTCTGCTTGGCATGATAGATGGGTTTGGGGGATAAGGAGGCCTTATCGCCAATGCTTTAGTATGGGTGGCCGGAGATCGCTTGTAATAAGGACAATTTTCTGGGGCAACGGCTGGAGCCATCCGTTTGTGGTGAACTGCATAATTTTGAGTTATTGTCTCCGATGGCGGCACTTGATCCATCCAGATGTCTCGGTGTTGTTGCCGGTGAGCCCGGCGACTTTGACAGGCGGCGGACAGTTTTTCTTAAGGTTTGGGTTCGCCATGTTGCGACTATTTCTTGTCAAACTATACCAGAACCTATTCCAAGCGGTTCGAACAGGCTTATATAGGGTTCTCCATTTCCAGCACTCGTGCAAAGTGGTTACCTTTACTGATTGGTACTAAGCTAGTCTACCATCAGCAGGCTCGCTACTGGCGACTAACTATTGGTGCAGTAGACTAAATAGATTCTAACACGACACATCGATAAACGACTCCCTCCAACAAAAAAAATAAGAGTACTAAAAAAAAGTCCAAGAAGCCTTAACTGACGGCAGGATTTGCGACGACATAGAAGTGATACAAGCTTCTCAAATGTTGATTGATAAATAGCTGTCCGACCGAAAGTTCACCCAGCCTGACGAGTTTCGTGTGAAAATGATGATATATTGGTGATGCAGGGCGCTGCTGTGTCCGACTTTCCTTGTGTAGCTGGTGTTGATGCTGTAACAGGACGCCGCTAGTGTGTCTACGTTGTTTAAGAAGTGAGAGATGAACGAGTTGAGTAGGATCGGACAGTACGGAGGACAGTCAGGGTCAAGACCTCTAGCCCTCTACAGCGTATTATGCATTGTTATAACTGATGGCATTGAAGAGTTCGATGATGTAACAGAGCAATCCAGTCTGCTCCGATAAATTGTGTGCTCTTTCATGCGTCAACAATTTCATGAACAAATTGGTGCAAAACGAGAGTAGGTTATGTATCAGCTATAACGCAATACGTGAGTTTATGACACACAAGCACAAATACTTAGGGTAACCGAAGTGGTTTGCTCAAAATTTATCGATTCCTAACTATCCACCCCAGGGGCATCTCCTCCCTGCCATGATCGAACAGACACAAAAAATGCGTGGAGTAACATTGCTGTGCAAAGACGCGCCGCCACGTGAGCCATGCAGTGCTCATGATAATTCCCAAGTTCGTTCCCAGCCAAAGCGCTTCCGACCGAGTCCCTCGACAGCCCATTACAACCGCATGCTCCTCAATCTCCTGGTCCCTCATATTTTTCGTCCCAGAATTGAACGCCATCTGCCTCCACCTGAATCACCAATGCAGAGCACATAGGAGATTCGTCCCTCATACACTGGCCCTGATAATATTCGTGGAGCTTCCCTTTCTCTTTCTCTTTCCCTTGGCACTTTGCCTTCGTCCTTCTCCCGCTGACTTCCTGTCAATCCTCGCCCTCCCTTTCCCTCTCACATAGTAGTGAGTGGTGAGCAGCTTAGAACAAACAATCCAAACAACAACAACAAGCAAATGCCGCCAAAATACCGGCACAGCATCCTCCGCCTCCGCCTCCCGAATCATTCCTCCTGTCATCCACATGCTGGCCCTGCGGCGCGTATCCCATCTGCTGCTGTGGTGGGTATCCGCCCTGCTGTGGCGGATACCCCTGCTGAGGATAGCCCTGTGGTGGGTAGCCGCCCTGCGGCGCGCCGCCGTAGTAGTCTTGGTTTCCGCCCTGTGGTGGGTAGTAGGCGCCTTGTGGTTGTTGAGGGTATTGGTTGCCGTAGGCTGGCGGGGCGTTGTATTTGTCTGCCATTGTGTTTGAGCGTGAGATTGTAAGAGGTGTGGGTGTGTTGATCTGAAATGTGCGGTGTGGTGACACTCGAAATTGTAGCTCGAGGCTTCGAGACGTAGTCGAGTTTAATAGATGACGTCTGAGATGTGATTGGAGCTCTTTATTTCAGAAGCTGTAGACTCTGAATACAGTAGTGGCTTGTTTAGAAATGAATCAAAACGATAGAAACCCTCCTATTCGAAATCGTCCCTTTTGTACCGACGACGCGTCACCTCGATGACGGAGATCTCTTGGCCTTAAACTCGAAGTAGGGGTTATTCAATCTCAAAGAGTTGACGCAAGGAATCTATCACTTCAAGATGACCTTGAGCTTCAATAATACAATCTGAGTATAACAGCGACGATGATGAAGAATTAAGAAAGCCGAAGACAGGTTTAAATAGGATTACTCGTTGTAGTGGCACTTGAAGTGCTGCACACTGTCTTACAAATGATAGGTGGATGCTTGCGGACGATGGATGCGAATGTGGCTGAGCACTAAACGTAATTGCCGCTAGCGCTCGGAGATCACATGAAAGACGAGGCTGTGTGAGGAGCTTATCGGGGAATGCAAACTGCTGATCACCTAGCCTCGTCTGAGAGATATTAAGCTAAGTCCGGCATACGGAGAATATTGAAACCGACGCCGAAAGCAACCTCAAGCGATGACGCTTCATCGCGGCCGCGGTAGCTGATCAGCCTGGTCTGCCTTGGCCTGTCAGCCCAATACGCAAATACAGTAAGTCAACTCTCAGTTACACATACTTTATAGACTCCTCTTCTTTCTCATATACCCATACACGATTGCTTTTGCGCTTAGAATGCATGGATGAATTCAGCATTTGATTGGTTATAACGAAGACTTGCCGCACTTTTCAGCTTCATCTTCCTACCAGTACTCTCACCCATTTTCTCACCCATCTTCTCACCCATCCTCTCACCCATCCTCTCACTACTCGGCACAATAATGGCCTCCATCCTCCGCCAAATAATCGCTAGCCCGCGCAACAAACACTCCTCCTCCAACCTCGACCTCTGCTACGTCACCCCGTTCCTAATTGCCACCTCGGGCCCGAGCGGCACATACCCCCAACGTGCGTACCGAAATCCTCTCGACCAGCTGGTCGCCTACCTCGACAAGACACACGGCGAGGAATGGATGATCTGGGAGTTCCGCGCGGAAGGCACGGGTTACCCTGACGAGGAGGTAAGGGGAAAGGTTAGGCATTACCCGTGGCCGGATCACCATCCTCCGCCTTTTGCGGTCGTGCCGCTTGTTATGGCAGGGATGAGGAATTGGTTGGCTGAAGGCTCAGATCGTGGGGAGGGAAAGGTTGGGCAGATGGGACCAGAGGGTACGAAGTTGGATGAGACGCATTCTAGGGGACGAGTGGTGGTGGTACACTGCAAGGCTGGCAAGGGGCGCTCAGGCACAATGGCGAGTGCATACCTCATATCGGAATGCGGATGGACTAAAGACGAAGCACTCACGCGCTTCACCGAGCGCAGGATGCGTCCTGGTTTTGGCACTGGTGTCTCTATTCCTTCCCAACTCCGCTGGGTAGATTACACCGACCGCTGGACGCGCGGCGGCAAGAAATACGTCTCCCGCCCCGTCGAAATCATGGAGATCCACGTCTGGGGCCTGCGCGAAGGCGTCAAAGTGGCCATTGAATCCTTCGTCGAAGACGGCAAGAAGATAAAATGCTTCCACGTGTTCAAACGCGGTGAACGCCTTGTAGTAGAAGGCGGAACTCCTGGAGGAGGTGGCTTCAAAGACTGGATTAAGGATATGGCTGATCCTCCCTCCCCACCTGCGAAGTCGAAAACTATGGCTATGGACGGCTCAATGGCGCCTAGCGATGACGCTGCTGCCCCTCACACCACCGAATCTCGCCACTCTCACCACAAGGACCGCTCGGCCAAAGCTTCCACTACTGCTGCGCTGCAGCACCCATCTGACGCAGACCGTGACGACGAAGCCGGAGGTGCGGCAGTGGTTTTCAAACCCTCGGAGCCGCTAATAATCCCAACAAGCGATATCAACATCGATTTTGAGCGGCGCAACAAAGTTAGATACGGCATGACGATGGTCACAAGTGTCGCGCACGTATGGTTCAACCCGTACTTCGAAGGCAAGGGGCCAGAGCTGGGGGGTGTGCCGGATGATAATGGCGTTTTTGAGATTGAGTGGGATAAGATGGATGGGATTAAAGGTTCCTTGCGCAAGGGCACACGGGCACTAGACCGTCTAGCAGTTGTTTGGCGATTTGCTGGATCGAGGCGGAATTCGGTCGTGGTTAATGAGCCGGGCAGTCAGGAGGATGTTAGGGATATTGGGCCGACGGATTGGAAGGGAGGGAACGAGGAGGCGCCGGGCTTTAGCAAGGATATCGGTATTAGGAAAGAATCGCCTGGTGCGAGAGATGAGTCAAAGGCTAGTAGTACGACGCTTAATATTGAGGCTGAGGAGAAGGATGGGGACGATGAGAGTGTGAATATGGTAAAGGGGAGCGGACCCGATGGCGAAGAGTGGGAGGATGCTAGTACTAAGAGTGTTAGTAATGCGCCTGCGCGCTCTGCAGATCAAACAGCTGAGGGAGCACCCAAGCCGTCGGAACCAACGGTGGATCAGGTCAATCAGGGCTTGGATACTGCGACGAGCACGACTGGGTTGACGGAGGGGTCTAGGTAGACGCTCTGGGTGGTCTATAACGATGATAGATGCTTAAAATATGATACCCGTTTCAGTATCCATCCTTCGCGACGTCTGAGTGACGACGTGAGCACAGGTTGATCGCGCAGCGTTTGCATGCGCATCTGAGGTGTGAAGTGAAGTCCATCTTGGGCAGCTTTACACAAAGCTTCCACAGTACACAGCACAAGCATTGTTGTTCATTACTAAAGCTAAGAGATACAAGGTGAGAATGGCTACGCTCGTTCATGTTGTTCACTGCTAATCAAGGCTTAAGCAGCTAAACGATTGCTTAGCCGAACCATCAGAGAGTCAGTCTAATTTGGCCAGATGGCGGCCGAGCCAAACCTTGAAACTCTCCTCGAGCACTTCACCGCCTAACTGCACGCTCGAATCCAAGATCCAGACTTCGTTCCGAAATCATCCATCATCTCCATCACACTACAGAATTTATTCGCTGTGACCGCGATTCTCTGCATCGTGAGATTTCCCTCCCCGCAACATCCATCCTACATCCATGCAACATTTTGTTTAAAAATACGACCACTAGCCTACCACAGCTTGTAGAGCTCGGCCCCTTCTTCTTCTTTCGCCCCTTCGAGACTGAAGAGTTGAATCGCGTGTGGGAGGGAGTTTACTACTGGGGTTGATTCTCGCATTCTGCGTACTATATGTGTTCGCGGATTGAGTGTTGTATGGAATTTTCAAGAGCCAGTTATATCGAATCTTTCAAGGCACAATTCAAATACTTGAAAGAATTGATATTTTTTTGGTTGTGTTTTTCTGTCCCTTAAAATCCGCTAGGAATTCTTCAGACTTTCAGTCCATTGCCATTAACAATATTGTTAATTGTTAATGCCCAGAAATAACCAAAGGACAGATGGCCGAGCTGGTTATGGCGCCAGGTTAAGGTCCTACCTTAATACGTACGAGCAGTTTACTGTACGCACAATCTCCTGGTCACGAAAGTGGCGTGGGTTCGAGTCCCACTCTGTTCATTACTTTTAAAGATTTTGCTGAATTTAACGGTCGTCTACCTCCTTATCGGTGGTGGGTCCCCCTCCATTTCGACGGCCCCACAAGAAGAGGGGGTTAGTTTAGGACTGTGAAGCGTAAAGGAGAGTGAAATATAGATGAATGTGCAAGCCTCATATTCTGTAGCTCTATTAATCATGTACTAGTGTGCCCGCCGTGTATTAACCTTTCATTATGGCCGTGATGAGTAGAGTAAGAACGCCGTCTTCATCTCCCGTGTGTGTAATGACCTTTCCATCGGGATATCGCATGCAAGTAGCAAGGCAAACACCATCCCATGCAGTTCCCTTGGCCCTCTTCCATGTCATCGTAATTAGTGCATAAGTATCCTATGTTTATCATCCATCCTTCCTCATCCCCTCGTCGTGCTCCTTCACTCAATAACAAACTCCACCACCCCATCCAAAATATCCTGGAAACCAGGTCTGCTCCTCCACAACCTGACAACCTTCCACTGTGCCCCTTCTTCATATTTTTCGACGAGTAATTTCTTCAGCCCCACATCAGCCTCACCCTCCTTCTTTACCCATTTGCGCTCAGCCTCCACCTTAGCTCTCTCCACAATCTTATCTTCGTCTTCCGTTCTATAGAGATCACACTTCTCACACTCCGTACACTGTCCCCCCCCCGCGGGCCGAAAATGTTCACAGAAATGCCTATAACCCTCACCTCCCCCACCAATATCAGCGCGGCAGACATAGCACATCTGATAGCCGCACACACAGGTAAGTTTGTTACAGCCTGAGCTCTTGACGAACGAGGTACTGCAGCGTGGACAAGTCCGTTTTATGGCCAGCGACATGGCGGTCTCGACTTCGGTGCGTAGAGCCAAAAAGGAGGACTCATGGCAGATGTGGATATCGGACCATCTCTTGCTACAATTCGTACAAGATTGCTGAAGGCATTGTGGATTTTGGCAGTTGAATCTCAAACCGTGTTGCTTTTTACGTAAACGGTGCAGGGCGGAGGATAAGTGGCTGCAGATTGCGGTGGAGAGTGGGTTGGTGAACGATAGAGAGAGGAGGATGGTGAAAGCGGCTATGATGAGGAGGTTAAGGAGGAAAGGGTTTATCATGAGGAAGAATCCCAAACAGCCAAGGCCCAGGAGAGATATTGGTGTGTGGGTGCGACGGATGCGCCATGGGCGGCTGGAGGGGAGGTAGATCTGGTCTATCTCGGCGTAGGCGCAAAATGGGCACCTGACGAGCGGTAACTGGGACTTGAGAAGGTTGTCCTCAGCCAGTCTTTCATCTAACTTCCGCAACACGTCCTCGCCGCCTTTTTCTTCGCTGATTCCGCGGCGCATGAGTGCTTGTGGGAGGCAGCCAAGGCAGTCCTCGGTCTGTGGTGCGAGACAGCGCAGCGAACCTTTCTCTGTGTCCATGTTCCGTGCCCAACCTTGACCAAAGACGGCTTCGTTGGCGGCGTGACGTACACAAGTAAAGCAGACCATGTGTCCGCCTTCTGTGCACGCGGCGAGTTCTTCGAAGGTGGTAGACGTGTAGCAGCACTCGCAGTCGTGCAGTGAATCCGCCTCCGTTGCTTCTGCCTCGTTGAGCTCTAGTGCCAGTGCATGATCTTTCTCCTCTCTCTCTTGCTTATTCTTGGCTTGCAACGGCTCCACGAAGGTCGTCCATAGCTCTCTGTCTAGCTCTGCATTGCCGGTTGTCTTGAGGGTTGGGCAGATAGAGCCTTGTCCTGAGCTATGCCATATGACCCATGGATTCTGCTCGCTAGCGTTGGTTTTCTTGCGGCTGAATATCGAGGTGAGCGAGAAGCGCCAGGAACGGGAATTGAGTGCTGCAAGGGTTGGTCTCGCATTCGTGTAAGAATGATTGTTTTCAGCCAGTACTGCTTTCACAGTGCTATGGCTCAGGCCTCTGAACTCGTTGTATGCTGCATTCTTCACTGCTAATTTATATGCTGGTGTTCTGAAGGTCTCCTCTTTCGGCACCAAAGCTTGGCTATGTTGAGTGTAATCATCTTCGTCCTTGGTTGCTGCTTCTTGTCCGAATATCCATGCTCTTGTTGGTTGTTTCGGATAAGGCCTAGTCATAGTCGCAGTTTGCTTTTGAGATTCAATCCGAAGCCGACCCTCTGCCCACTTCCTCTTATCCTTAATCAACGCTTCAGTCACCACAGCCAACCTCGACTCCTCCCCAAGCGTGGTGAGCATCTCTCTGAACACCTCAATTTGCACATCTGGGAATATCTCTGAGAGGATTCCCAGGCAGGTGTTCAATTCTTTGAGCACTGGATCATCGTAATTGATAAGCGGTATCTGATCTTCGCTCGCGATATAGTTGAGGTCTTCGACGCTCCCGCTCTTTCTTGCTGAACGCTGCGCTTCAGTTGGAGAGGCAGGCGTAGGGTCGGACTTGGACTGCGTTTGAAGCGAGCTTGAAGAAGCACGGCGGCTACGCAATGCCGAGGTCGACGGCGTGGTTCTGAGAAGGTTTGAGAAGACCATCATTATGGTTGGTGGTGTTTGTGCGTTTACATGGTGGTTCAAGATTTGAGGTCGTGAGGTGAAACGTATCGACGTCAGGGAACCAGCGCAATCTGATGGATCTGGATATGGGTCTCGGCGAGAGATGGCGGGTCTGGTTGCCCTAAAGATCCGCGATGGGAGTTGGAGAAATTTGTTGAGTACGGGCTAAATGGGTCACAGGCTATGAAGACTTCGAACGTTATTAGAGCGTTTATCGTAAAGTGTGGGCAGACCTCCAACCGATTAGAAGCCAGCTAGAACGCGGAGTGCGTGGCACCAGGCGGAGAGCGGCAGGCGTTGGTGGGGAGGAACCCGCCAAAAAGGAGCGACACTCCGCAATGAAGTTCCATCTTAGAACTTTGAATCCACAATAGCTCCCATACACCATTGAGGTATTATAATCCCTTAAAGGTTGGAAACAAGCGATATGAATCGCGGCAATTCTGTGGCTTGTTTCATGCTATGGTTTTGAAGATTTCCTTCGGCCATATTGGGTTGTGCCAGTAATAACTGTTGCGGAGCCACACTCATACAAAGGTGCTAAAAGTAGTAAGCGAGACAAATCCATCACATCAGTGTCCAAAGAAGCCGAAAAAATTAACCAGTTATAAATTTTGACCAACTTTTCTACGGTCGGCTGCGATGTATTGTGTCTTGCATTTATTATCTGAGCAGTAAATGCTATGGCCAAAACTTGTCCGCACTCATATAATGACCAGCTCTCATCCGCTCAGAAAAGTGTCTCTCTCTTCGGCAATCGCAAAAGCAAACATAGCTTGGGTATCTCAAATCAAGCAAATGGCCATCCCATGGCCTAGGAAATTTTCTGCGTCCAACGCTCCATGTGGATCCTCACTCCTCACTCCCAAGGTCTGCTCGCATAAGCATGATCATCCTCCTCAAATCTCTCAGACAGCATCATTGTTGCCACCTCCATCAGCAGCGTCAGCTCGACCCCTTCTCACCATGAGCTCTCCGTGTAAATCCCACTCACCCGTTGGCAGACGTCTCCACATCAAAACCCTGCCATCATCCGCCGCCGTCGTGAGCATGCGTCCATCAGCATCGAACTCGCATCTCCAAACCTGGCTCCTATGTCCCGTAAGTCTTGCAACCTCCGTAACAACATGCTGGACCTGCCCCGGCAACTTCTCTCCACCCTGCCTTGAATCTCTCACAGTAGCAAGACCCGCACCAATACCGCTCTGGCCATTGGATGCGGTGGAGGCCGGCACGACGACGGATGGAGGGTATGGACCAAGACTGATGTTCGAGAGGTCTGCGCCGTCGGTAGCAGGGGTTCGCACCTCGAAGATACGGACCACGCCGTCCTTGCAGGCTGTTGCGACGACATCGTAACCTCTGATTGAGCCGGCTGCCCACGCGACATCCCTCACTAACCCGTTGTGACCTGGGAGATCGGCGGCGCGGTAGAACTCCTTCGAGTTTCCAGCTCCGAGACTGACTTCATGGGCGACGTTCTTGGTGCGCCAGATTCTTGCAGTGTTCTGACCGGCCACGATGATAGCTAGTGAGTCGCGAGGGACACCCTCGCGGATCGCAGTCCATGTTGGCTCGAGGTTTGGGTCGAACGCGATGCGCATGCTCGTTTCCTCCCCTCTGGCGGGCTTCTCGCAGGCGAGGAATTGGTCGATTTGAGTCCATTGTAAGATGGCCTCTGGCTCTTCATTCTCATACACCGTTAATAATCCGCCCTTATCCAGTAGCGCAAGATAAGTGGCGCGGGTTTCTGGGCTGTGCTTAAGGTCGAAAGACTGGAAGGAGAGACGGCTGGAGGCGCGCATTTCGTATACTGGCTTGTTGGAACGGGAGTTGAAACGACGTCCTGAGTTTGGAGGGAGAGTTGGGTCTTCGGCCCAGATCTTAAATTTACCGTCGGTACCAATTGTTGCCAGGAGAGCTGGGTGAATAGTTGGAGGAAACCAGCGGATCTGAAAAGTGTTAAAATCAGGGTTCAATTGCGCCGCGCAATTTAGAGAAACAACTTACTTGGAAGACCTCAGCGTTGTGGGCGGCCCAAGTATCGCATAATTCGTACTTTCCATCCTTCTTTGGGTCCATATCCTCCACTTTATCAAACACTTTTACTTTCCCATCTGCGCTTCCAATCGCGAGGCGCGTGCCATAATCGTTGTAGGCGGCGCATTCAACCATGTCTTTAAATCCATGTGGGAGGAGGGTGAATGCGGAAGATGTGCCCATTTCCTCCTCAGCAGCTGAAGGGACTATGTTCGCCATTGAGTTGATGAGGTCGCTGATGGTTGGCGTCGTTTGCTTGTTGATCGTCTTCGATGGCTTCTTCAATGGCTTCTTCGATGGTCACAGCCTTGCCCGTGTCCTGGAGCTTGAGCTTGCTGGCGTTGCATCCATCAAGGTGGGACGCACCCCTGCCAGCCAAGACAATGGTCCAGGTCCGGCTTCTTATCCCCTGGTTGCCATGCTCTTTCGCCGTCTCATTGATCGAATCCTATATGTGAGAGAGTGGTCGGCTTAAGTATAATCAGAAATGTGAGAGTGAGCTTGCCCCTCCTGCTGCACCGGCCTCATTAATCTGGTCCTTTGGTTGGTTCTTGTCGATTGGTCTGGATGATCTTGCTTGCTGTATATCTTTATTCGCCGACTCGCCGATGTCTGGATCCTCCTCTATCTTGGCCGGCTGAACTTCGGCCATGGTGTTGGAGGTCTTTATTTCCTCCAGTGATCAACCTTCACTCTTTAGTGTTGATAGACAAGGACGATGACGCACCAGATGCACATAGAATAACTCAGTCTCTGAGATATCTGTAAGTCAGATAGGTGAACCTGAGCTTGAAGTTCCTTATATCTTTATTTCTGAGTTCTTTACGTTGTACAAGATACTTGTTGGAGTGGCACGTAGAACAAACCGCGATGTCACGGTCCCACCCGTGGAGGTAGCGTGAGGCTGCGCGCTAAGCCGCGTCAAAGACAAGGCTGACCGGGACACGTTCACCATCGGTTCTAGCTTGAGCTTCATAGCATCAAACTCCTTTTTTTTTTTTGAGACTTGCTCAACTCTATACATTCATTCCAAGCTAGCGATGTGCTAATAAATGGTTCCACCACAATGACGACGACGAAAACCGAAACAGAGCTTTCTCTGACAGAGCAACTTGCTCTCCTTTCCCTATTCTTAGGATCGACTGCGATGGTAGCCAACACTTTCTCCGGCGATGGCTCACCTCTGACTGCCTCGCTCGCTTTCAGTGGAATCGCATTCTCGTCCACATACTCCATGATACGATGGCTAGGGCCTTCGTTTATGAAGACTGGCTTGAAGGGCAAAGACTTGAACAAGGCACACAAGAAGGAGATACCTGAATGCATGGGCGCGATATGCGCGGTGGTCTACCTACTCGTCTTAATCGTGTTTATACCGTTCCCGTTCTACAAAGATATTGTAGCAGCGACGAGTGGGGGAGGGAACAGAGATGTGGTGGTGGAAATACTAGAAGTCGGGGATATTCATAAGGGGAGGTTCCTTCATAAGTTTCCCCATAATAAAGTACGCTTCTCCAATACATACATTTTTCCTGCTGCTTCGTCCCTATTTCTACCCACAAGTGACCCGCTCTGACTGTGAGTATAGCTCGCCTCATACTTGTCAGCTCTTCTGAGTCTGCAGTCAGTAGTCCTCCTCGGCCTAGGCGACGACCTCTTCGACATCCGCTGGCGGCACAAATTCTTCATCCCAGCCTTCGCCTCCATCCCAATCCTAATCGTCTATTTTGTGGATTTCGGCGTCACCTCTATCGTTTTACCAACCTTCCTTCGTCCCTATTATGGTGGAGCTCTACTAAATGTCGGCTGGCTCTATTACGTCTACATGGCCGGCATAGCCATCTTCTGCCCCAACAGCATCAACATCATCGCGGGGATAAACGGCATCGAGGTCGCACAATCCCTCGTCATCGCCCTACTTTTGGTGCTCAACGACAGCCTTTACCTCTTCTCAGCTTACCCGCACCCAGCCACAGACTCCCACCTCTTCAGCCTCTTCTTCCTCCTCCCTTTCATAGGCGTCTCTCTCGCCCTCTATGCCCACAACCGCTATCCCTCCAAGGTCTTCGTAGGAGACACGTACTGCTATTTCGCAGGCATGGTATTCGCCGTCGTTGGCATCCTCGGTCATTTCTCCAAGACTCTACTGCTGCTTTTCATCCCGCAGATATTCAACTTCATCTACTCTGCGCCGCAGCTCTTCCGTCTGGTCGACTGCCCGAGGCACCGTATGCCCAGGTATATTGCTAGGACAGGTTTACTGGAGCCGTCTGTGACGCCGTGGACGAAGCCTATGAATAAGGTTCAGTGTTTAATGGTTAACACATTCGAGAGGTTGGGGTTGATGGGCGTCACTAGGGATGAGGAAGGGCAGGTGAGGGAGACGACGAATATGACGATCATTAACCTCTGGCTGCTATGGAGGGGCCCGCTGAGAGAGGATAGGCTGATGAGGGAGTTGGTGCTTATGCAGATGTGCGTGGGATTGCTGGGGCTGTTTGTTAGGCATAAAGCTGCGTTGTTGATTTTTACGGCGGATAATTTATAGAAGTGATAAAGGTAGGGTATATTATAGAGCTGTGTAACCTATGTATCCTTGAAAACACAGTATATACAAGTTCGGTTCTCGTTCCGCCTTCGCGAGGTTAACCCATTCGACAATTTAGTCCATCAGGAGCCAGTACATCAACAATCCAACATCAACTAGTAACATAGCGAACTTGATGCGGTTGGCGAGTCTGCGGAAGTGCTTGAGCTTGAAGGTAGCAGTCTACGTCACATCAACACCGATCTTATACACAACAAGTCTAACTGAGTAGTAAACATACCATAAGTCCAGCAATAGTCAAAGCAAGAGCCCAGTCAACTTTCTGCCTCTCATTTGGAAGCCTGAGCTTGAGCTTAGCCAAATCGAGATCGGAGATTGGGTTGTCAAGAGCCTGAATGCGGCGGAGGATCGCGTTGAGACCTGGCTTTATGGGCGCCATCTTACTAAAACCGATTAGCACATGCTGCTGAAGCAATATAGACCTGTTTACGTGCACATGTCAGTTTTAAAAGCTTTGGAGATTTTTTCCCTATGGCGAGAGGTCTATTGTCGGTGGATGTTTACAATAGCATACCTGCATTGGGTTCTCTAGGTGGGCTGGACTCTCCCTCGTCGCAGCGATGCAGAGGCCTGGCAACGTTTACGTTCACAATGTCACACTAATATTCTCAACAGGTTAGCACGCAAGAATGCAGAGTCTGCTATCGTTCTTTGATGTAGTCTAACAAGCTTCAGCTCCGTTTATACAAGTCCCCTTCATTACGCCAAACCTTCACCACAAACGCCATTCTGTGCCCATAGTTACACATATCCTCACTCAGACGAAGGTACGCCTCCTATCCCTCTCCTTCGCTCTCTCCCTCTCCTCATCCTCCGTACCCGCTCTCCTCCGAATCTCATGGCCACCCCAACCCCTCTCAATCACCCTCCCCGACGGATCTCTTTCCGCAGCATGGGCCGTCTCTCTTCTACGATCCCTCTCCTTCTGCTCCGCAATCTCCCTCCTTGCCGCCTCTCTCCCGTTTGATGGTGCTCCTCTATTCCTCTCGATATCGTAGGTGGAGGATTGCTTCTTGAGCGGGCTCCTGCTGTGCGAATATACGCCAAGACTTCCACCATCACCACCCTGAGCGACCCTCAGCGGCGAATTAACAGCCGGACTCCCAAATGGTGCAGACGGTGGACCCATGCTCTTCCTCACCGCGCTAAAGTTAGGCTGCCTCATCGCATGACTAGCCACGGTGCGCAGCGGCGTTCCTTGACGAGATACACTCGTGCTGTACAGACCGCCGAGGGTGCTGGTATAGCCAGTCTCCCTCATGATTTGTTGAGTTGGGGTTGCGAAGATAGGGTTGACTGGATTTGGGATCAGAACATTGCGGTGTGGGACGGCGTTGACGTCGTCGGGTGAGATGTGGGATGCGTAATTGGGGTTTGGGTTTATTTTCCAGCCGCGACGGAGGATTGTGTGGGGTGTGCCGAGAGCGACATCCTCATCATCTAACATCAGGACACTTGACTCGGAGTCTATCTCCCCGTCTGGTCCTGCGCTGGTTGAGGTCTGCACAGCCGAGGTCGAGAATTGTGTACCGACATCGCGAACCGATGGATTCATATGCGGGTGCACAAATTTCGTATCATACTCATTCATCACCTCCTTATTCCGCACCTGTACATCCTTCGCCTGCTGGACAAATCCGTGTACCAAGGCTGTTGTCTGGACCGTGATAACAACCTGCAACAACAGCGTCTTAAACACCACTATACTCGGTCTATTCTCCATAGCAGCAATTGGCAAGAGTAGCCAGTAAACAACAATGTGCGCAGGTGAGAAGAACTGGAAGAGGGATAAGCTGAAGGGTGTAGGGTCCCAGATTGCGAGCTCCCAAACGTCCCGAGTCGAGTCGGGGTGGGCGCGAGAGGCGGCGGAGGAGGCGTAGATGATTTTTTGGGCGAGGCGGAAGGGGGAGTTTGTGCTTGGGGAGGAGTCAACGCGGACGCGGGAGGCGTTGGGTGTTGATGGTGCGTTGCTGAGAGGGGTTTCGAATAATCTGTAGTGCCTGCGGCGCAAGAAGGTGTATGCTGCATTCGTTAGGGAGGCGATGCCGAGGATGAAGACTAGTATCCTTGCCTGTCTGTCATTAGTGTACGCCCTTTCCTACATCTCCATCTTCACTTGGGAAAGGGGATGACATACAAACCAACCCAACCACCCCGCGCTTCCAGCATCTCCAAACACATCATCCACATTCCTAAGCTTCCTCCCACTATTCGCCCTCGCAAGCAGAAACACAAAGTTACAGCCCAATCCTCCCCATGTGGCCAGACTCTTGGTGTCCCAATCACTAGTCTCGAAGCTTTCGGAGAGGTACAGGAACCAGTCTCCAATGTCGAGATTCGATTTTATGCGCTGGAAGAGTGGGCGGCGGCGCACGAGGCGTGGCATGGTTGTTTGTTTTCTGGATTTAGTGGCGCATAGCCGATCCAATGTAACGGCGTAAAGAAGGCCTTGACGTAATTGTAAAAGTTAAGTCTTCGACGTTGGCGCTATTTGAAGCTTGTTAGAGTGTGCTCGTGAAACTGACGTTGCGCTTTGTTTACGCAGGCCCAAAATTGGCGGGTGAACTGAAGGTGACAGGGGTACTGGGTTCGAGCTCGATAAGGCCGCCGCGCTAGTGCCGTCACCACTGCGCCCGCATGGCCAGCTTCGTTGACGGTTGGAGTGGTGCATACTTCAGCAACCTAAGACATCATGGCTGCTACCGCCGCCTTTAAAGATAGGCAATTCCTTGCCGTCATTGGCGATGAGGTATGAAAGAGCCTTAATTGGGGTTGGCAAATACTCTACGAAGACAAGACTGACTTAACAAGGACTCAGTAACAGGCCTCCTGCTCGCAGGTATCGGCGTAAGCTACCTTCCACCTTCTCTTTCTCCACATTACCCCCACCGTAGCAGCTTCGCATTCTCCCCCTCCCCCTGCCCAGCAGCATCTTTCGTCCGCAGCAGCTACTAACAGCAGCAAAACAGCACGTAACCAACCCCCCAGACGCCCAAAAAAACTTCCTCGTCGTCGACTCCAAGACCGAAACCGCTGCGATCGAAGCTGCATTCGACAAGTTCACCAGCGAGCGAAAGGATATTGGGATTCTGCTTATCAATCAACATGTACGTCTTTCATCTCCAACCATACACACTCGGTCTCCCACGTTCACTGTCCAAGTTTCCTTCCGGATGAAGGGGTTGCGAAGGAAATGTGTCTGCCAGTAAGGGTATTGTTGAAGAAGCAGACGAACGGTTTGTGTCTTCATCACAAGCCGTTCATAAGCTCTTCAACAATACCCTTACTGGCAGACACATCCTCATCCTGTCCGCAGTATGCGAACAGAGAGAAAGACAGCGTACAAGGGAGCGAGCAAGAGGAGAAGGATGAGAAGATAGATCAAGGATGGAAGCTAATAACAACGATAGATTGCGGAGAGAATCAGACATAAAGTAGACACCTACACAGCCGCCTTCCCAGCGTTGTTGGAGATCCCATCGAAAGACCATGCTTATGATCCGGAGAAGGATAGCGTGTTGAGACGCGTTAGACGGTTGTTCGGGGAGTAAATGAGTGAGGCGAGCGATGTGAGCCGAGTTGTGAGGCCTGTGCGGTGGGGTGGCAAGGAGTAGAATGGGGGTGGAGAGCCACCTGACGGTAGAATGGGAAGTGAAGGGAGGCAAAGAAGGGGATGATGAGGATGGTGTATTATACCAGTGGCGTTAGTGAGCGAATATGAGTATTAGAATGGAACAACTCGTCTGTAAGACTGACGGTGCAGAATGCTTGAGATATTCCGCCAGAACGATCTGGTAGAGACGCTCGAGCGAGATTTGCAAGGAAATGAAGCATTCCTGGGCAGAGAGAAAGGTGAGAAGGATGGTAAACGGAGAAGGTTTGAGTAATTATAGCGAGACTGAATAGCCTCTTAGGAGCAGGCAGAGCACGAATCCCAGTAGCAGAATACTACATGAGACAGTTTGGCAACTGCCATTTGGCCGAGCTGATTTCATCGTTAGGAAGGAACAAAGCTAAAGCACATCAATTCTGGATAGCCCTGAAGAGGCTCGATATTGAACGCTGAATCCATTCTTATAGACACCTAGCGACTCACGAAACACGAAATAATGCTATGCAAAACGCCCAGCCCTGTTCTGGCACCCTCGAAAAGTAAAGTATTGACGTCTTGATATCTCATTTGTATCGTGGATCTCGGTTGTTCGTAACTACTGAAGGCCTCTCCCACAATATCTTGCACATGAAGAGACCTCGCAAGTATGCCCGCCAAGCCATGTCTGCTCATTTCCAGCGCATGTATGGCTTGAAAGGTAGTGCATAGTTCCCTTACATCGAAGGTGTCAAGTATTCAGTCCCTCCAGCCGACCAAGCGACTATGTGTTGTTCAAGAACGAGACACAGTCAAGTCGGCAATGTGCTCAGCGTTTAGTGGAACTGAATAGTAGTAGTCAAGCAAGTAACCGGCTCATCCTCGCCGGTAAAGACATTGGCAGAAACAGTGTACTTTCCCTGCGTTGTGTTAGCTTCCGTTCCTTGTCCCTCATCACTTCCCACCCTATCAAGCAGAATGCAACATACAGGTGGAATTTGCTGTGGAAGATCAACATCCTTAGTGAGCTTCATCGGGCCCTTCTTCAGCGGACAGTTGAGGTCGATCTTCTTCCCCTCCTGGCACAGATCAACCTTCATCCTGATCAATGTGATCAAGCCATATTTGACGACGATGTCGGCGTATGCGCCGTCGTCGACGTCTTTGGAGAGTATGCCGGCTGCCTCGATGGTAAGTGTGTTGCCTCTGATGTGAGTTAGTGAGTGTTTCCGAGTGGTTAAGCGGTTGCCGACGGGGAGGTAGGAGGTAGAAGGAAGTATGAATAGAACTTACGGTGTAGGTGGGTTTGGATTCAGGTTAACGTATTCCAGGTCGAGAATGTTCTTGCTCAAATCAGAGTCCTTGCAAAACTCTAACGGCGACTCGCCTGGAACCTTGACATTGTCGAGTGCGACAACTGCTTGCTTGCCGCCGCGGAACGGGACCGATAAGGCGTTGGAAGCTGCCACTGCACTCAGCAGAACAGTAACAGAAGAAAGGAGCTTCATGGTTGCAGGCTGTATATATGTGGTATTGTATAGTCTGCTGTAAAGATGGGTAATTGTGAATAGTGTTGTAGGATAGAGGTGTCAAGCTCGGTGTTGAGGTTGAGAGGCTGGTTTGGTTATCGACTCGTTCCCCGGTTGGTCAGGTGGGAAGAGGACGAGGCTAGAAGGGGCCTAGAGCGACAGCCTGATGGGTGAAGGGTCCCTGCACCGATGACGTCCTCTCTTGGCACGATGGTCTTTCGCCTCGCGTCACAACACCAGGAACAGATCTCTTTAAGTATATATTCTCCGGTCTTGCACTTGATTAATTTTTCACCTGGACGTTTCACCTTGAAATGCTAGATCTTTATATACAGTATAATTCTCTGACTATGAATAAATACGGTTGACAACATCTTTACAGAGCGGTTATGTTGCCGTGAAGGTGGAGGCTAGCCACAAGTCGTGCCATTGCGTTGTGTGCTGCGTTATGTGCTGCACGTCTCATATATGCAGTTCCATCCCGCAGGAATTCGGCAGTTATTCCCTTCGTGACAATCATAAGCCACTCTTTCGCCCTGCAAGGTGGACACTATCACCAAGAGAAACCATCGAGAGGACGGAAAGATCCCCACCTGAAAGCGACACCACGTGCGCACTTACTTTGCATACCTACAGGAGAATGCACCAACTCAGTGTTATACTCGCCGTACTCGGCGACTTCATGGTGAACTGCAATTGTCTACTGTAATTGTTTAGCGTAAATTATTTAGTGTAATTGTTTAGTGTAATTGTTTAGTGTAAATTATTTAGTTTAATTGTTTAGTGTATTTGTTTAGTGTAATTGTTTGTTTACAGACGCACAGATCGGCGAGATATGGAATGGACCGTTCTCATTGTGCGATAATCGG
Source organism: Antarctomyces pellizariae (assembly GCA_010623925.1). NCBI lineage: Eukaryota > Fungi > Ascomycota > Leotiomycetes > Thelebolales > Thelebolaceae > Antarctomyces > Antarctomyces pellizariae. The sequence goes on from WCAA01000050.1 coordinate 36,127, forward strand.
CTCATAATTTCGCGCAATAACGGCAACCGTCGCACGATACATGACTGGCCATTGCCATATAGTGCTAGACCATTACTTCATCGTGAGAGTAGAAGTCGTGGATGTTGGCGGAGATAGTATGGCAACGCACTTCACAAGTTCGGCTAAGAAGGGCGCATCAGCACAGAGTGCACACTGAAGACCGCAAGCGGGATGGTGTTGGCGGTGCCCTGGCTGGCAGCAGCCTCGCGGCCGCGCAAATGGTCGTTCTTAGGGCCGGGCAAATCTCCTCCCGGCACACGGACTGGCCTTGCCGAATTCCTAGTCACACCTTTTCTCTTTCATCATCACTTCTTACGCCTTGCCTGTGGCCCAAGACCGCTTGCGTGCCCTGCGCCGTGCGCTGCCAGACTGACAATACTCCGCAATAGAGACTTCATCAGTGCTCGAAAGCTATCGCACATCAAACACATTTCATAGTAAGTAGATAGAAGGATAAGGCAAGATAATTCAACCAAGAACAGTGCGGCGTCGACGTGCAGAGAGGAGTCTGCACGCCCAACTCCTGACTGTCAGGCTGCCAGTCAGGCTGCCGTCTCTTACTGTCCTCCTCTTACTGTCTGTTAGGGTGGTCCCTCAGCCTGTCCACTACGGACAACCACAGCGACCAAGCAACACCCCTCCAACACTCAACTCTCAGCACAGTCTCCCACCCTAAAATTTCAACAACGAACGCTGAAGGACAGGACGCGACTCCGTTCCCTTCTTTCAGGCGCGGCGAAATATCGCTCCAAAGCGGGCAAAACCCGGAACGACGCCCAAGCCACCAAGTACGCTGCCACTCAAGCGAATCAGCGCTGTGGCCAATCACAGCAAGTTGTCTCTCACTCGCGACCCCATTCCTTCCTTCCCTCACTCCCAGGCTTGGTTCTCTCTGTTCTCCGTTGTTCTCCTCCCTCTCCCACCTCTATTTCCCTTTCGCACTCTCCCTTCTCTCACAACACACACGATTATCTCGTCGCCTCCCTTCTACCCTTTCATAACAATAGGTCGACTATTAATTAACGCTCTCGATTACGAATATACCCATCGACTCGCATCGTTACAACCGTCGCGCTTCACGATCTTGTCGACGAAATACATCCATCTCAACTTCAGCTTTCGCAATCGAAGAACGAAACGACACTGTTCAATCAAGGACACTCCACGTTGCTTCAGAAACATCGACTACCATACTGAGATCTACAAGAGACCGTCGATACGTTGAAAAGCGACTCTTCATCTCATCTGTGGACAGAGATACCGTTGTCGCTTGGATTACTCGTCGATCGAGTCTTCAACTTGAGACACCTGTTCTTGTCCATCGATTGAAGACGCGCACTCTGCAAACACTCCTACAACGACATCGCCGAATAAAATACACTTCCCGCATAGATTGTCCTGTGTTTCTTACGACACTGCCATTTACCGCGTTGCTGTTGCCCACGTCGTCATGCGACTCAGACAGAAGCAACAGTAAATCCACGTTGACCTTCCCACAGCTGGAGCCATCCGTCGGCTGCTGCTAGATTATGACAGAAAGGATTCTTTCTACACAACCGCAGATCGCGCAGAGTCAGCCAGCGTCCTATCCTTCCGCGGCATACAATTACGACAACGCACTGGTCGCTGATGACTCTGTCGCCGAAGAACCATATACCATCAAGTGTGTTTGTGGCTACACACATGCCGATGTCGAGACCATATGCTGTGACGAGTGCGACTCATGGCAGCACTATGAGTGCTATTACGTCGGCGACTTTGCTGCCGCCTCCGCCGACGACTTCGAGCATAAGTGCGTCGAATGTTACCCACGACGCCTCGCGGTCGACAACCCAGTGGAGAAACAGAGACTGCGGTTGGAGATCATTCACAGACGAGTTCGTGACGCCGACGAGAAGAAGCCTCGACGGCCGGCATCAAAAAGTCACAGGAAGTCGAAGCCGTCGGAGGTCTTGACCAACGGCCACCATGAATCTGACACTCGGGGAGTCGCTTTGGAACATCCACAAACGAAGAGAGCCAAATCACAACACCGCTCGCAAGCTTCCGTCAGCTCACAGGGAGCAAAGCGCAGCCCTTCACAACACTCATGGCACAACTCTCATGCGCACCCACTGAGTCCAGCTACGACGCCGCCGGAATTACCGAACGACTTCATCGTTCACACTTACTCGGATCAATTCGAGTCACTGTGGAGGAACGATCCTGGAGCCGAGGACTTGCGCGCGAACTCGTTTGCTAGTTTGGCCGTCACAAATTCCATGTCATCCTGGATACATGACGAGCAAAAACTCCTCGCCGATACTGGTGCCAGTTTCAAGGAAGCCTTCAACACGGTCAAGCCGGAGTTCGATTACGCGTCCCATCCGTGGCCGAAATTGCGTATCAACACCAAGACTCTGACGGTCAGAGGCACCGAGCTACAGTATAGATACTTGACGATTGCCCAACCCTTGCACGAGAGACAGTTTGTCGGCGAGTTGAAAGGTTCTGTTGGATTCCAAAGGGACTACTCGTCAGCGGAGCCTGCGTGGGCCAGACTCTGCCACCCAGCACCATTCGTTTTCTTTCATCACACCCTTCCGTTGTACATCGACACTAGGACTGAGGGCGACCAATGCCGATATGTGCGCCGTAGCTGTCAGCCGAACTCCAGCCTCGAAGCATTCATCACCAACGGCTCCGAGTATCATTTCTGTTTCGTCAGTGAGAAAGACCTTGGTGCCGACGCGCCGATAACTATGGGATGGGACTTCAAGTTTCCAAAGCAATGGCAGAAGCGCTACATCAGACTACTCGGACTATCGGAGGAGACTGATGGCACCGAGAACCGTGAAATGTCGCCGGAGGAATATCAGGAGCTGAGCGAGCTTATAAAAAATGTTCTCTCAGACTATGGAGGTTGCGCTTGCGATAGTGGCCATGACTGCGCTTTCGTTCGCTTTCATCGCAATTATTTGGCCAGGATACAAGCACCACCACAACCAACGAAGGTCAAGAAGACTCGGAAGCCGAAGCAACATGTGTCTCCTGTCAGCACCGGCCATAGCCGTGATAACAGCGAGGGACAGCAGGAGACGTACGATAGCGACAGTCGTTCGACCTCTGTTTCTGTCAAGGCCAGAAGCCGTGATTTGACCCCATCAGGGAAACATATAACCGCAGGAGACATGCTGTCTGACAGAGAAAAGCGGAAAATCGGAGCCATTGAGCAGAAGTTCGCGCAGATGGATCAACAGGAACAACCACCGTTGAAGAAGAAAAAGAGGGGCTCTGATGGCGCGGTACTGCCGACACAGCAACGCACCAAAGCGAAGTCTGTCCCACGCTCTTCCACGACACAAATTGCAAAGGGCTCCAAAAGCTCTTCAAGGCATCAATCTGCGTCGCCCGTTGACAACGTGTCGCCGAAAACGAAGCCAGCTACACTTAGAAAGAGCAACACTGCTACACCTGCTGACTCGCGGCACATTTCGCCTGCACTCAAGCCCCAATATGCTGAGGTTGGTACGCAGACCGACCCTGAGGCGGAGTATACCTGGTATAATCCACCTGTTAGGCCGAAGAGGAAGATAATTCCTTTTACGCAGCACATCCTGAATATGCATGCTCGCCAGGTCGAGGCTGAGAAATCGGCTTATGCGGCAGCGAAGTTACAGATGCAGCTGGCGCGCCAGATGCAAGCCAAGCAGGCCGCAGCCGAGAACACTAGGCCGGATGAGAGCGTGGCGGTCAACTCGCTGCAAGGCACATTTTCACCAGTCTCGGCACAAAATCCAACCATATATTCTGATGTCATCATGGCGGATGCCGGTCCCATAACAATGCCTCCTCCACAGAATTGGCCAGGCATTGGGAAGCCTGTGGCCCAGAATGCAGGGTCGCAATCTGACCAGCGGATGCCAGATGTAAAGCTACAGTTGTCACCGCAGCCACAGCTCTCCGCAGGTGCAATGGCCAGTCCGTCGCCGCTCTCGGGATCATATGGCATGAACTCCCTGGCCGGCTTAATAGCGCAATCACCATTAGGGGCCACTTGCCCGCCCGCGTTTTCGCCGTCGGTTCAAGCTAGCGTGGCAATTCCAAAGAAGAAGATGAGTCTCAAAGACTATCAGCTAAAGAAGGCGGCCTCGGCAACACCGGCGCCACAGAAAGCAGACTCGTTGCCACCGCCACCAAAGAAGCCGGAAGTGATTAAGCCAGATGTACCTGTTAAGCCTGCGTCAGAACCACACATCGCCGTTGAACAGAAAGCTCCGGTAGTTGACACAGAGATGACGGATGCTCCTCCGCTTGCGGTTGGCCCGGCATCTGCGACGCCATCTGCGCAGCCTTCAGCGGCGCTGACTTCGTTGTAAACATATAAGGCTAGACGGACAAGGAGATTGGGTGCCATGGCTTTCTATGCACCCTTTGATTGTGTTCCCATCTTTTGCAGATGCGGACCAGATATTGTTGCGAGTATCTTCTGCAACCACAATGACAGGATTGTTTTCATGAACGGTTGGGATGGGTTGGTTGGCGTTTTGCGGATGGGCACACCTCATAAAAGAGCACTGCTGGGATTTTCAGAGGGATGCGGTTTCGCGGTTTTGGCGTTCGGGTTATGGCTGGCAGCAAAAGCTCGTCCTGGTGGGAATGAGATATGAGGATGAGAATGATATCACTTGCTGGTATGATTGGGACGTAGTCACCATAGCAACATGGCGTGACCTATGGATGCATGATTGGCTGGGATCCATGATGAATGGAAAGATAGTGTATGCTAGTTTAGATGAATGCTGCTATGCACGAAATCAGAGAGGTTATTCTTCTCTTTAAGGCATTCTCCTTACTCATTTGTTTGATTTTGTTGTGGTTGATAGCATCTCGACTCATGTTGCCAGGTTCGGCGCTCTGTGCTTATCCCACCTTATTAAGTTAGGACCAGAACCTGCCATCACAACGAACAACATGACGAAGCGGAATTCGATTTCACTCAATCTACTCTGATTCACTTAACTATTTCCCATTCCTACCCTCGAGCACTGGAATCGAGTAGCATAAAACTTCCGCCGCGCCAGCCCAATTCGTCCTTCAGGTTCTCGATCTTCAAGTCAACTCGTCGACTCCACCGCGCTTCCTTCATACGGCTCCTGAGCGAGAACACCACTCGACTCCACCACGAACCAACGTCGTCTCCCTATCAACAGCCTACCGACCCCATCCTTCCCAACTTACCAAGAGAAGAAGAAAGATGTGCCGCCAAAACATCCTCACCCATCCCTGCTCCCACAGCGGCTACTCCCTCATAACACCGTGCATCTTCCGTGGCAGCCACACAGGGTTCAAGAGATACACATACACCTCTCCCATCTCCTGTCCCTTACCAGGCTGCGACGGTCCAAAATCAACAGGTGCTTATAGTCCTGAAGGGTATGACAGCGTGCTGGTTAATGGGCATGAGATAACGGGTTTCCTGCTTTATAGTTCAGGCTCAGAGATAGTGGCAAGCTGGGAGAGCGGCAACCATCCCCTGGCCCCCGAGGACTGGACGCCGCCGATCCCGCTGAGCACTATCCCCAACCACCTCTTCCCCCTCGTCACTGAGCATATCGAAGCGAGACTGACGCGCGCAGGCATCTACGGCGACGCATCCCACCATACTGGATTTAGCAGGCTGAGAGGCCACAGCTACTGGAGCCACGGGCCGAGATGGAGGGTAGGCGACCACGCAGATGGCGATATTTGGGGGTCAGGGGAGGAGATGCCGGCTGGACTGCCCGTGGCGTGGAATAGCGTGGATGGGTTTGTGTTTGGAAAATCAGGACCGACAGTGCCGCGGGAGGTTGAGGGGTGGGTGGTTGAGGTCCTGTGGGGGCTGGGAAACGGAGTTGAGAGCTAGAGAGCTAGAGCGCTGGAGGCTTGGTAAACAGAAGCAAGGAGGCCTGGGAGTTGGAACTAAGGAGTGGTAGGAAGAGACAAGTGATGCAGACTAGTGGCTGAGGAAGTATGCAAGATTGCCAGTATGGTCGAAGTATGCCCAACTAGCCAGTTAATAGCATAAAACAAGTCCTCTCTAAACTTCTTGCGAACTTCGCTGGTTCTCATCAGCCCACTTCGAAAATGAGTATAGGCAACAAATTCGTGCCAAACGGTCAATTCTTCTATTAAAATCTGCCATATTTTGCGCGATGAAATCGACAAGCATCGACCGAGCCAGCACTAGAACAGCCACTAGAAACACTAGTAAGATCGCTTTTCACAGAAGTCCAATTTGGATAAATTGTTAGAATTCACCCTCCGTGCTCGCATTAGCACCACACGACTCTATCTATAATAGTGGGTATCTTGTTAGAAGACACCACCTCATGATCGCGTTAGCCCCTCATGAGTCTCACTTGCGAATTGGTATACGGCAGAAGCACTTTCTAGCCATCCGCTGACACAATGCACGCTAAATGAGCAGTCCGAACCTGAACGCCAGAATCCCTCCCATGAACCACAACCCTCCAGAGGGTTTATGCCCTTTTGTCTATCACTCTTCCTTCGCTCCCATTACGTCCCCATTCTTCTCAAGAGATAAGAGATGCCAAAGGATTTACCACTCAAGTGGCTCCTTGATCTCCTCTCCTCTATTGGTAGTCGGAACCTTAACAGCCTTCGCCCTAATCCTGCCTCCAACGCCTGGACGGCTGAGGTATGCTCTGCCATCCAACCACGGCGTCTCCTTTGACATCTTCTCCTCAAACGCCTTAATCTTATCATCCATCTGCATCGTCAACCCAATATCATCAAGTCCATTCACCAAGCAATGCTTGCGGAACTCCTCCACCTCAAAGCCACAAATCTTCTGTCCCTGCGCATCCTTAATCTCCTGAGCTGGGAGGTCAATCCCGATCTCCTTTCCAGCTCTCGCCTCATCAGCGATCTTCTCAAGGTCGTCCTTGTCCGATATAACAATCGGAAGCATTCCGTTCTTAAAAGTATTGTTGAAGAAGATATCAGCATAGGATGGCGCAATCACACACTTAATCCCAAAATCCAACAACGCCCACGGCGCATGCTCGCGGGACGATCCACACCCAAAGTTCGGTCCGGTCACAACAAGGATCTTTGCATCACGATACGGCTCCCTGTTTAGGACGAAATCCGAATTCTCAGATCCATCAGCGTTGGTGCGCCACTCATGGAAGAGTGCCTTGCCGAGACCGGTGCGCTTGATAGTCTTCAAGAATTGCTTCGGGATAATGGCATCGGTGTCAACGTTGCCCTTCTCGAGCGGTGCGGCGATACCCTTGTGGATGGTGAACTTTGGCTGGCCAGCTGACCCGTCGGTTGGAGCGCGGTTGACGGTTGGGGAGCTGTCTTGTGGCTGGTCGGCAATGATGTCCTTCTCCTCGTCATCGGTGTCGACACGCTCATCGACGTGCGGCTTGCCGGCAGATGGAGCTGGGGTGTGGGCGGAGAGCGACTTGGCTTCAAGATCAACTGGGGAAGCTGGACTGGCGTACTTGCGCACATCGGCAAGCTTGCCAGAGATGGCGGCAGCAGCAGCCATCGCTGGAGACATCAAGTGCGTACGCCCCTGCGCACCTTGACGACCCTCAAAGTTTCTGTTGGAGGTCGAAGCGCAGCGCTCCTTTGGTGAGAGGATATCTGGGTTCATGCCCAAGCACATGGAGCAACCAGCCTCGCGGAACTCGAACCCAGCATCCAAGAAAATGCGGTCGAGACCCTCGGCCTCAGCCTGCTCCTTGACCAAGCCAGATCCTGGAACGATCATGGCGCGCTTGATGTTGGACGCGACCTTGCGGCCCTTGACGATCTGAGCTGCGATTCTCAAATCCTCAATACGGGAGTTGGTGCAGGAGCCGATGAAGACCTTGTCAACCTCGATATCCTCCATCTTGGTGCCGGCAGTGAGACCCATGTACTCGAGCATGCGGCGTCCCTGAGCCTTCTTGATCTCATTTGGGAATGACTCTGGGTCTGGAACAGAGCCAGTAATTGGAACAACGTCCTCTGGAGAGGTACCCCAAGTGACGGTTGGGATGATATCCTTGGCATCGATCTGAACATCAATATCGAACTTGGCACCCTCGTCAGTGCGAAGGCTCTTCCAGTACTTGATAGCACGCTCCCACTCCTCGCTTCCTGGCTTTGGTGCCAATGGACGGCCCTTGAGGTACTCAAAGGTAATCTCATCTGGAGCGACCATACCAGCACGGGCACCAGCCTCGATGGACATGTTGCACATAGACATTCTAGCCTCCATGCTCAATCCTCTGATGGCAGATCCGCAGAACTCAATAACAGCTCCGTTTCCACCAGCAGTACCAATAACACCAATGATATGAAGGACGACATCCTTAGATCCCACTCCCGGAGCAAGCTCACCCTCAACCTGAATCCTCATGTTCTTCGAGCGCTTGGTGATGATAGTCTGGGTAGCCAAGACGTGCTCGACCTCGGAGGTTCCAATACCGAAAGCGAGAGCGCCGAAAGCTCCATGGGTGGAGGTATGGGAGTCGCCACAGACGACAGTGGTGCCTGGAAGAGTGAAGCCCTGCTCTGGACCGATAACGTGCACGATGCCCTGGCGCTTGTCGGCGAGGCCGAAGTATGTGATTCCGAACTTCTTGACGTTCGCCTCGAGGGTCATGCATTGTAAGCGGGAGTCCTCCTCCTTGACGAAGGTGCCGATGTCCTTCAAGTTCTTTCTTGAGCTGGTTGGGACGTTCTGTGGCAACCGGTTAGTTAATGCTGCAAATATAGAAAGAGAGAATGGAAACATACGTGATCCGTGGTAGCTAAGGTGCAATCTGGGCGACGGACCTTGCGGCCTGCCTTCTCGAGTCCCTCGAATGCTTGCTACAAATTTTTGTCAGGTGCGGCAAACGGATAGCAGTTATGATAACAACATACTGGTGAAGTGACCTCGTGCACGAGATGCCTGTCTGTATTAAAGTTAATTCCATATTCAAAGTGAACTTTGAATGAGTCTACATACCAATATAAAGCAGAATCGTGCCATCCTCCCTCTCATCCACAATGTGGTCCTGGAAGACCTTGTCGTACAAGGTATGTGGTACGCCCACAGCAGAAGGCATGATTGCGGGGATGTTTGCCGTTTGATATGACAGCAGTTGTGTAGAATACGTTTTGATGTCACGTATCTAGTTTATGAGTTGATCGTGAGTTGAGTGTCAAGTTAGATTTTTACCTATCAATCGCGGGGATCACAATGGTATAAGAGCTCCCTTCACAAATTCCCACAGCGGTGGTCGTTCGCCGATACCGGAGTGTGCGGAGTGACCTCTGACGATGCTGACATAAGTCAGCTCTGCAGGTTCCTACGCCAGTGCTGCGATAGCGTTACTTTAACAGTGTCGCCGTGGCTGCCTTGCCCAGCCGGGAGAGCCACCGAGACTGGCCGCTTGTGCCAAGCTGGATCGTTAGTGGATGCCGATTGACAGTCATGACTCAGCGACATGTCAGCCAATCTTGGCCAAGGAGGGGTTAGATATTTGAAGTGCTATGGTGCGATATCGGAGGAGCTCCAGCTTAGTGGTGTAAGATTGGGTAGGATTGGACAATGACACTAAATAAGAGACAGTTCATCAGCTAGAGCTTGTTAAGGGGGAGCTATATCGGCACTGAGGAAGGTGTTTCTGTAACCTTGGAAGATGCTGTATCGCTGTTATGAGTCTTGGCGAGGTAATGGATTGAGACCTGAGGAGGAGCGGCAGAAAAGTGATACCTTATACTCGTTTTAACAGAGAGTGTCCAGTCATCTACAGCCTAATCCGAACTAATAAGCCAGATTTCAGCCGAATCTACATAATCTCTCTGCCATCCATCTCGGCTCAACTCTATTCGGTAGTCTCAAAATCTCAAAACTCTCCTCTGAACTGTCTCTCCACCACTCCAGCTTCAGGCTTCCCCGACACTCCTCCTCTGCAGCAGCCTAAACAGCTAATAACCGTCCGAAACCGATCCAAAGCGTACGCCAGCGCAGACTAATGTCACATCCACCTTCCGCCGCTCCCAACCCTCCGCGATTACCTATCAACAGCTGTAACAAAACTCAAAAGAAAAACACCAACAAACTCGCTGACCCGCGAAAGCATTAAAAGCAAAGTTCAGAATAAACCTCCTACTTATTCATTTCCAATAGTGGTGTTACAGCTATGTCTCCACGACATCCCTCCAAGCTTTGAGGGTATCAATCCAGAGTGCCAAGAGGCATCAGTGTATGGCCAACAGACATATAGAGGTCGCTAGGCTCTATCTCCAGCCTCTGTTGGCGCGACTAGACAGAATAGCACTAGCAGGACTTCGGTTCCGCTTGAGAAAAGTTGAATTGGCTTGGCCGAACGCGTGTTGACCGTCCCCTGAATGTGGCGTTTAACTCGATGAGTGCTCGGAGGCGTGCATCGAGGGCCCTCTCTGACCTCGCCTGAGAAGGAGAGTTCAGAGAAAAGGAGTAATTAGACGGGTAAAGTCCTAGTCGGCCGCAATGGATAGATTAATTCCCATGCTTCGGTGTGGATACCCAGTGTGAAGCAGATTTACTGCCACCACATGTTCCATGCCAAATTAGGGTGCACCGGTCCGAGAGAAGCCGCATCGCTGCCTACTGCTCTAAGATGAAGGCGAGCACGCTCGCAAGCCTGATCAGCGTAGTAAATCGGCGGGACAACAGCAACACTCCTGGTAGCACGAGCGTAGGTCGAACAGAGACTGTGTATCATTCTCTGAAATGCCATCGGTGGCATCTTGTTCTGGTCGACGAGAGTGATGTATCTCGTTGGACGCTTGGTTCCCTGAAGATCCGCGTGAGCGACGATGAAGGCATCGTTGAAGTGCGCCGATGCTTCCATGACGAAGCCACACTTCACGTTGCCGTTCTGGGTGGTGTCCTCCTTGTTGACAGGGAAGAAACGAGTGTGGTGGCGCTTGACGGCCACAATGACAGTGATCTGGGACTGAGTACCCATTGATCTAGTCAGATCCAACAAGACCTTACCTTCCTTTTGCTTGATATCGTCGAACTCGGACTCGGACAAGCCGTCGCGAAAGTAGAAGATGTGTTGGGGTAACAATCCGTCGTTCTTTTGCTTATAGCGGATAAGTAGTTCCAAAAACATCTGTTTACAGTGCAAGATCAATTGTTCGGTTGACGGCTGCGCAGTTGCTACAGCGGTGTAAGCAGTACACTCGCGATCCCAGGTACCAACGACGGCCGCTGTAGATGGTGGAGGGATCGGGCTTCTAAGCTGTCCTGGTGTCGCGTGGGAGACGTCTCCTCCGATAAGCATACATCTTCCGGTTTGAAAGAACGCTTCCTCCATGATCCAGTTAGTCCCGCCCATCTTGACGTTAACCTTCATAGCAATATTGCCGAGATATTGTGCAGAACCTCTTGGGCCGAAGGCCTTGTCCTGGACCATGACTTGGGAAACTATGCCAGCATCCACATCCATTCCCATCTTTAATATCTGGTACTGGGGCGTGCTTTGCCTCGGGAACAAAAAGAAAATGACGTCTGGATCTCTGCCAAATTTCGCCTTGCCCTCGTGACGACATTGGGCAATGATATCCGAATACTTCCCCATGAAGTTAGCGGTAACAATCACCGGCGGCTCCGCTGGTATTCCAATTCCGTGGCCCCTCCAGACTGTTCTCATCTCGTCGAAGAACCTTGGGAAATCAGGGTCTTTGCTTTTTCTCTCATCCTTGAAGTGGCACATGACCCAAGATTTTATTGTGACCGGTTTGATGAAATGCATGCCGCGGTTGTTCCACGCGCCTTCACGAGGACTCAAGCTCTTGCGTTGTCCATAGATGAGCTTTGGGCAATGCAACATCTTGCCTGTCAACTTTAGTTGCTGTGGATCCAAAGTAAGTCCGTGGTTCAGCAATGTTCTGTCGTGGTGATGAGCCAAGAACTTCATATTCGTCTCGATGTGCTGTTTCCTCACGCCGGCTCTGGAGGTCGCAAACTGGATGAAGTCGGCAGTTTCCTGCCCCTGCAGCACCTCCTTGAAGCGCTCTGACTCGCAGGTCCAGCATACCTCTAGGGGAAAGTCGCCCTTGGTCGAATGCACAAGCGGAAGCTGCGGGTAACGAAGCTTGATGTTGTACCTCTTTTCGAAGTAGTCCTTGACAGACATTATCTTCTTCTCCCCACTGGGCATGGTGGCTTCAAATTTCGTATCATTGGCGCTCTTGCCAAAACCCTTCATCTTGATCCTCATGTCGGATTGACCTCCCTTCGTGTTGGACGGTAAGTGAACGATGTGAAACATCACTCCGCGAAGGCGACCGCAGTTAGTAGCCCAAGCACCCGGGTTTCTTCTGTAAGCCTCGATCATTTCGTTGGCGCTACGAACATTCATCAGGGCGGTTGAAGCGTCGAGCAAGCACTTGTTTGGTGTCCAGAATGCCGTAGTAGCGGTGTCGATATTCATCGTTAACTTTCCGAATATCATTCGGAAGGTCTGGTAGACACCACGGCGGGCCTCAAGAATCCCCATCGTGGAGCGCAAGCTCATAGTCGAACCCTTGAGATTACCATAGTAGGCATTAGAATTTGGCTTGGTAGCCATATTCTGCTCAGGCTTCTTTCTGAAGCAGGCCTGGATCCACTTGATAGGATCCTCCAACCCCTTCACACCCGCCGGGTGATATGGAAACATGGCGTACGGGACATTCTTGAGTGCCTTGATAAGAGGCATTATATCCAGCGATCCCTTGTTCTCGACCTTGAGGAGGATGTTGTTCGCCTTGCCGTCCCTGGCCGGCGGAAACTTGATGGTGTTTTGCCTGGCCTGTCCAACTGGGACGATCAGATCCGGTGAGAAACCCATAGAGACACCATCGAACACCCAGGCTGGCTTCAGAAACATGATGATATCCGTCCTCATGTGGACTCTGGCCTTTTGCTGGGCCGTGGCTTGATCAGTCCCCTGGTGTTGGGAATCCTCTGGGATCTTGACGGTGAGGTGATACTGGTAGATAACCCTGCCAAGCTTTGGGTTGGGCAAGCTCATGATAACATGGTGATTCGTCGTCACCTCTATCTTCTTGTCGCACCACTCGCTCGCGAATGGCAGAATATGCTTGTTACCTCCGGGGAGTGTAGCCGCCCCCTTTGGCGGAGGCGGCGGATTTGCAGGTAAGATGCTCTCCAGTCCCTGGTCGTCGAATTGGCGCGGGGGAGCCTTTGGTGGAGGTCCAAGCTCCATGTTGGGACCGATCATCTGTGGCATCTTTGGTTGCAAGGGAGGCTCGAAACGACTGGATCTAGAAGAAGAAGCAGCTAGGTTCGATTCAGGAGACTGCGAACGTCTTCTGTCTCCACCGCCGTTGCCTCTGTCGCCAGACTGGGCCCCTCCGCTGTATTGGCCGTATCCAGACATCGTGTTGGGATACTCAGTGGCAGTCTCCAAAGCCATTAGTCTTAATTCTACGGCCATGATAACTGAATGGAAGTGTTGCTACCCCACGGACTTGTACTCCTACGCTTATTACGATGGGGTGTAATATATTTTATTTTATGCACTTGCAGCTGAAGCGAGTTCCCTGGGTTCCGAGAGAATTGCGCAGTATTTGATAGTGCACAATGTTATTGGCACGAATCAAATAGCTCAAAAACAGTACTACTGAGGCCAGTACACTCCCGCAAGAACAGTCTAAAGAGTTGAAGAGGTTGATTGATAAAAGCGGCTGGAAACAGATCTCAACTTTGAGCGGTAGACTGCCTTACTGCTTGGCTGCGCTCATGAGTGGCTAGTAGGCGAGGGGAATATTCTCGCAAGAGGTGGTGTGAAGTTATATGTGCTCGCCGCTATGATAGATGACTAAAGAACTTTCTGAGCTTGTGATGTGGTTGAGTGAGGTTGGCTAGGAATGGACACAAATTCACACGAGCATGTCTTGATCGTATGAAAAAGAAGATGATGTAGTGAAGGAGTTTGTTACCGTATAAGCTGCAAATGGTACATCGGAGAATTTGAACTTACTTTTTTTGATTTGTTTAGAGTGAAGTCGAGTGTGGTGAGATGATATGGTGTTGATATAGGTTGTCTGGGAAAATGTCAGAAGGTGAAAAGGCCAGCGAGTTGTGCGACTGTGGTATGATGTAAAAGAAAGAGAGGAACGATTGAGTTGGGCGAAAACAGGGTCTCGTGATAAGGATTCGAAACGCTGAGCGAAAATGGTTGGGGTCGAAGGGTATTTTTCGTAGTATATTGATGAAGTCGTAACCGTTATCCATGAGCAGCATCGCGCTCTCTGCGAGCCTCTGAATTGAATAATGTATAACAAGCCTGGTTTCCACCATTTGCCGTCGGTAAACTGAACTCGAGCTGAGACGCAGCATTCGACTCACTTCATAAATATCCAGCAAAATTGACTCGCGTGATTTTTTTTTGCAATATTTTTGTGTCGTTTTCTCAAAAACTTTGCTTAACATTAGTAATAATTTTCAAATGCCCTATAGCCCATCGACTGGTTTTTTCAAAAGCATCGGCGCGAACTAACCTCGATCGTCTCGAAATGGCACCAGACTTTGACGATGCTGGCCGCTACTCCGGTGCTTGAGCGCTGGAAGCAGGCGGACTTGTTGCGTAGATCATGCGTGATAGACACCACTGGTTTGCGCGTGTAGCCGCAACTGTTCGTCAAACGTTGCGGGGGATTTGGTGTAAGGGACCGGAGGCGGAGCTCGAGGACACCGGCAACGAGATGGGCTTTTCTTACTTGGATTGAACAAGAAAGATGCAGTGCCTGCTCTGGCTATGCATGTTGCCGGGTCAAGTAATAGCTTGGTGATTGGCAAACAGCAATCCATTTGTAGATCTCCATTTGTGTATCGTCAATAAGAACTGGAGGCGGCAAAGCGACAGCGGACAAGGCGCTGAGGCTTGCAGGTAAAAGTGGAAGGGAATAAAGAGGCAGAGTGACGAGGAGCAGCCTTGCTGGGTCGTCATCTTGGTGAGAGCAGCGCAGTGTGTAAAGCAGAGACGAAGTTTTACGGCCGTTGACAGGAAAAGAGCGGTTTTCAGATAGGTCCAGGCAAGTAACCTTACAAGGATGGAAACCAACGACTGAAAATATTGTAACAAGAGAGTTTGACATCGCTATATAGATAATTTGAGACTTGGGTGTATTGCTAGATCTTCAAGAAGGAGCGACATAGCAGCTCAATTGGAGCCTTCAAGAGCAGCAAAACACTCGATTGCAGTTCAGTTGGGACATTCCCACAAGCCCCCTTAATAAAGATGATTATATTGCTAAAGTTGAAGCAAGCGTTTGCATACTCCACAACCATATATAGCAACCCAAAAATTGGTGTTGGAGCAGAGGCTCTTCATCAACACTCCAGCATTTTAAGACCAAAACAAATACACGATGAGACAATAAGGAAGCAAACCTAAACCCTTCCCCCTTGTCCTTCTTTCCATCGAGACCAATAACGTGGCATGTCTCATCAATACTCCTATTATTCTCATTTTCATGGTCGTCGTGGTCGCTTCCTCAATGCCATGTCGTCTCCCTCGCTGACTAAACATCTATCTTAACGATCGTCCCCTGACACCTCGCTAAACCGATTGAGCTAGCGCCATTGACCCCGCCACCTGATTCCAAGCTCCGTCACAGCTCAAGAGAACGACACCACGAAACATATACCTAAAACCACAGTCACATACAGTAAGTAGAGATGCCTGGGGGAGGAATAGGGGTGGTTTGGGCGAACGTGACCTGATAAAAGCACAGAATAGCAAGAATGGCAGCAACACTTAGCCCAGAGTTTGAGCAGGCCGTCAAGGACTGCAACCTCTTCGGAGAGACCCCGCCAAATGGTGATATGCTTGTATGTCTCCTCCTTTTTACTACTGCATATTCTACCCATTCTTTTTCTACGACCTTATAGAAGCTTCGAGCATATCCTAGGCAGCTACAGCGAGCAATAGCTCTTCCCGAGCACTTTCGTCTCATTAACCCATCAACCTCTCAACCCTCACCTCTTCCACAGACCACCACACTAACCTTCGCACAGGAGATTTACGCACTCTTCAAGCAAGCCAAGCAAGACCCAACCTTCGAGAACTCCCCAGTCCCAGGCATGTTCGCACTCAAGGACAAGGCTAAGCGCAAGGCTTGGGAGGAGAAGAAGCACCTTACCTCTGAGGAGGCCCAGGCCGCTTACATTAAGAAGGTCGAAGAATTGAAGGCCAACCCGGAGTATAAGTGGAGTGCTAATAACCAGGCGGCTAAGATCGGTCAGTAAATGGCTGGTATGGGGGCGACGGGACATTAGTGGGGAGATAAGAAGGAGCATAAATGGAGCAGTTAACGGTATAAGGAAACTCGCAATTACGATCACCCTTGAGTATCTCATGTGTTACTAGCGCGATCTGCTCTCTTCCCTTCTCGCGGAACTCTTCCCAGCTTTAATCTGCTGTTTACCAGGGTTATATCTACACACTCATTCAAGCCATACAACCATTATCCGCCAAAAACCAAGTGCAATACGCTTGAAACTAGCGGGCGCCTATCCGGCACGGAGCTCATCAGCCATCCTCGAGCCAAGCTTCCAGAACTTGAATTGCTCCGAAATAGACTCTCCTGACTCGGCGTACGTTTCTACCGCTTTAGCTACCGTTCAATCAAGTCGGCACATTTCTAACCTCAATATACCCTATACTGACCTGGCATATGCCTGGAGAGTAAACAGTTTTATGTGTCTATTGAACCAAGGGTTCAGTTCTTTTGCAACCTTAACCAGTGCTAGTAGCTCTGATGATGGATCAGGCGTGACGGTGAGTGCGTAATGAAATGAAACTGTGGACGGAGTCAACAAGGGATCCGAAGATGAGGGCAGATGATGAGTTATGGTTAAAGGATGAGTGGGTTTGGAAAGATTGCCTAGGAATGGTAAAGAAATGGAAAGGTGATTTGGGAGATGATGATGCAAATGGAGTCAAGAGGATGTATGACAAGTCCACGAGGACGGAAGAATGGTCAGCCATGAGCCGGAGATCACGTTCCTCGTGTTACGTGGTTTCGAGGGGGAGGAACCGGTTAGCCGGACAAACCGAGAAATGGAAATTCCGAAGAGTAGTGTGGTGGAAAAAAGGAAGGTGGGCGTAATATCCACAGATAAAAAGTGCAGTGGCAAGTCCACCTAGGAAATCAACTAGTTAGCAAGTAGCTATAAAGAGATTCCGTTGTATGGTGAAAACAGAAATCAGCGACAAATGCTAGGATGCGGCGAAATTCATCATGTTGGCCATTTCGCTTGTATGATTGCTAATCGTTTTTCTTACTATGGTGTTCAGCTAATTAAAATTAGCGATCAAGGCTAATATCTTTGTACATAGCAATGCATGCGGGGTATCAACATCACAAACCGTCCTCCAAACTCGCTTCATCGACGACCATTACCACTCCTACTGTCACAGAAATGAGTTCGCTAACCGGTTACCAATACCCGCTACCTAAGGGTACGTATAACTCATCCCCGTCCAGTCCGGCTCCGCATGACTCCTCGCCGCACACCACGGCTCCTCTTGGGGCTCATACTTCACCAATGGCAAATCATAAGGCATCCTAAACCCCACCGTCGTCTTCTTCCCCCAATCATCCCATCTTGCTTCAGCCGGTGCGTCCTGCTTAAACGTCGGAACCATGACCGCACCCTCTCCATACATCCCCGGCGCTACCAGCACACCCAACTCATAACTCTGCACCTTGACCTCTCCCGCCTTGTCAAGCGGTTCTCCCCAAGCCTGTTTCGACAGGTTTGCAGACGTCACTAGTGCCCAATCTATCTTCGTCTTATCCGGCTCATCGGGGTTGGAGTACCGGACGAAGGTTTTTATGTGAGGCGCTGCGCGTTTTCGTCCAGCGAGCTTAACCTTCTCCCTATTCTCAGGCGTATCTGGTCTATCACCCGCCCACTTAGAAAACAACGGTCTCAAGTAGCTGTACTGCTTTGCCTGCGCGGCGTTCTGCCCGAACTTGTAGTGGATGGAGCCACCGCTGTTGTACCCATCTAGGGATTTGCGTACCTCGTCGGGGGTGGGGAAGACGATAGCAAATCTTGGCTTGTTGGAGGAAGAAGAGGAGGTGGCGGAGGTGGTGGAGAGGGTTGAGAAAAGTGTTTTCTGCAGCCAAGCGTCTGTTACTCCCAGCGTGGCGATGGATGATATTTGGGCAACTACCATACTCTTCTCGCTTTGTGTTACGGAGATAGTTTTTAGAATGGCGCGGATTGCTGGCCAGCCGAACAAGGTGCCACTGTCGGATTCAAGGTATGGATGACGGCCTGGGATATGGCCTACCAACGCGCCGACGATGGCAGAGAAATCGTACTTCTGCAACTCTTGCACCAGCGGGCGAGTTATTATCCTTCTCTCCTTCGGAATATGGCTCTCTTTGTCGTAACCGCGGAGGTAGTTGAGGAAGTCGAGCTTGAAGCGTGTGCCGCTGCCGTAGGAGGTGTTGGATCCGTTCGTTAGAGATGAGTTCTTCAATTGCTCCGGTGTCAAGAGAGGAAGCAAAGGTGTGATGAAGGCTGCTTGGGTCATGTTGGCCCAGTCGCCGGAGATGAGGTTGGCAGTGTGGATTATTATTTGGGCGTGGCCATCATGGCGGATGGTGACCATCATCTTGGTGTGGTCTGGAAGAAGTTAGTTGCTGGTAACTAGTTGGTGAGAGTGAAAAATGAAGGTTGAAAGGTTGTGGTAGAAGAGTGGTGGGAGGAAAGGAGAAAGTGGACATGATGCGCCCACATACGAAAAACAAACTCACGAGTGCCATAGAAGTCGGGCAAGTATGCACAATGGATCTTGATATTCGGATACCTTAGTGCGGCCTCCACTATGTGTTGCCTGTTTGGACTGTCTCTTTTCCAGGAACCATGGACCACGTTCACTTTCGTCGTATCTCTAGTATCCGGATCCAGTTTACTCACCAAGAAATCCAGATCATGCATGTAATTGAACTCCCATAGTTCGCAGATCATGGGATCACATAGTATGTTGTCTAGGGTGACAGTATCCACGTTCAGACGATCTGGCAAATTCGGTATTTTGGTCAAGTGAAAAGGTGAAGGAATGATCGTTCCTTTAGGAATTGTTGGTATGGTCTTAGACTTATCGTTTTCCTCCTCCTTTGCTACAAATGGAGTCTGAGCACTTCGTGACCTTGGAGGTGATACCGAAGCTCTTAAAGAGCTGAGCTTTGGTTCCTTCTCGGATGTCTCAGGAGTCCTCTGTCTAACTCTTTTCCTTGGCCTTTCATCATCCGTGCTAACCAGATCTATTGGTTCTGACTTCATGTTGGAAGTCATCTCGACCAATATGAAACCCGTTAACCTGTGATGGTGGTTGAAGAAAATTGGATTGGCGGAGTGTCTCCGGATGGAGCCTAAAATAGACATGTTGTGTGGCGGTGCGACTGCCAAGCTGAGGGTGTGGCTAGTGGCCGTGGAGGCCTGGGCTTGTGGCCTCGCTTGAATGTTCTCAGCGTCGGGCGTGACAAGGGACAATAAAGAAGTTCAGCTCGTGTATCCCTATTGAGGATTCGGTTACCACCACTCATTAAGTTGTTGCGGTCAGATCTCACCATTACCTTCCTTCGCCCGACGATAATCATCAACAAACTCCAACCGGTTGACAAACACGTTGAGCAATCATTACCGGCGACTACAGCGACTCTTAGGCCCCTGAAGCAAAAGTAAGGGAAGCCGCGCCCACGACTCTCACCCGCGCAGGGTTGGCGACTTCGCATCGCGAATAAACGACTGAACAGCACCGCTCGAGAGCTTTGACGCTCACTTATACACAACATGAGGATATTCTCGTCGGCAACGCTGCTGGCGCTCGGCGGC
Organism: Antarctomyces pellizariae; assembly: GCA_010623925.1. Lineage (NCBI taxonomy): Eukaryota > Fungi > Ascomycota > Leotiomycetes > Thelebolales > Thelebolaceae > Antarctomyces > Antarctomyces pellizariae. The sequence goes on from WCAA01000050.1 coordinate 56,033, forward strand.
CTCTTTTCATTGATATCAGCCACAGATCCAAAGGTTGCCGCAAGCGTCAAGAGCGCGGCAGCAGTTGAGGATACAGCTGTTGAGAGCGATTTCACGACATTCAACGGACAAAAGGTTCCTGCGATCAAGGATGTCGGAGGCGAAGCTCTGGAAGAGATGTTGAAGGAGGGTTACACTGTCGTCAAGTTCTTCTCGCCAATGTGTTCTCATTGTAAAGCGATAGCTCCCCTATGGCAGACCCTGTACGAGTACTACTGGACATCGCAACCGGTTCCCTCAAAATCCAGCACTGCAAAGGAGAGCTTGAACGACTTCCACCACTACTACCACTTTGGTTTCGCCAACGTCAACTGTATTGCGTACGGCGACAGCTGCGAGAAGTACGATGTCAAGTCATACCCTACACTTATCATTTTCAAGGATGGAAAGGAGGTCGACAAGATCCAGGGAGGCAGAGATATGAAAGCCATGGGAGAGTTCATCGAAAAGACACTCGAGACTATTCGCCCTGGCTCGCGCGTCAAAGGTGGTGTTGAGTACCCTAAGGTTGGAGCTCACAGCTACGAACCAAAGGCTATGGCAGCTAAGACTCCGGTGGTTGACAAGGATGTCGACCCATCTGCTGTTGCTGCCTCTTCCGTCGCTTCTGAGACTCCAAAGGCCGCTGCCGCACCCAAGGACAAGGCTTCTGGACTCTTAAAGCCGCTCATTAAGAAGCCAACCGCCAACCCGAACGTCGGAGGAGCTTCAGTCCCACTCGATCAGGATAGATTCGACATTCTTGTCACAAGAACGAAGGAGCCATGGTTCATCAAGTTCTACGCTCCATGGTGTGGACACTGTCAGGCTCTGGCACCAGTATGGTCTGAGTTTGGCAAGGAGATGCAAGGAAAGCTCAACATTGGTGAGGTCAACTGTGATACCGACTCCCGCTTGTGCAAGGATCTCAGAATCAACAGCTACCCAACCATGATGTACTTCCGTGGAGGCGAGCGTGTCGAGTACGACGGACTCCGTGGACTTGGCGACCTTGTCAGCTACGCGAAGCAGGGCATTGAGCAGAACGATGGTGTTCGGGAGGTTGACCTTGCCAGCTTTGAAGAGATGGAGGAGAAGAACGAGGTTCTCTTTGTTTACTTCTACGACATGGCCACCACCTCCGAGGATTTCATTGCCTTGGAACGCCTTACCTTGAGTTTGATTGGCCATGCCAAACTTGTCAAGACTCAGGACCCAGCCATGTCGGAGCGCTTCAAGATCACCACCTGGCCAAGACTCATCGTCTCCAGAGACGGCCGTCCAACCTACTATGCCCCAATTACTCCAGATGAGATGCGAGATTATCGCCAAGTGCTCCACTGGATGCGCTCCGTCTGGCTGCCAATCGTCCCGGAGCTCATGCCATCCAACGCCCGCCATATCATGGACGGCAAGATTGTTGTTCTTGGCATCCTGACCCGTGACAGACCAGATGAGTTCATGATTGCCAAGAACGAGATCAAGTCGGCTGCTGGGGAGTGGATGGATAAGCAGGTTCACATGTTCCAGATTGAGCGTCAGGAGTTCCGTGATGCTAAGCAGTTGAGGATTGAGGAGGCTGAGGCTCGTGATGATCAGCGCGCTCTGAGAGCTGCTAAGAACATTAGGATTGATATGAACCGTAGTGAACGCAAGGAGGTTACTTTCGCTTGGGTCGATGGTGTTTTCTGGGAGAGATGGATTAGAACTACCTTTGGAATTCAGGTTGCTGATGGTGAGAGAGTCATCATCAACGATGAGGACGTAAGTCATCACCCACCGATCAGACTTTCAAACTAATACTAACATAATCTAGAATCGCCGCTACTGGGATACCACCATCACCGGAAATTATATCATCCCATCCAGAACTTCCATCCTCGAGACCATTCCAAAGGTCGTCGCCAATCCACCAAAGATCAGACCAAAGTTGACTGTCTCCTCCTTTTCCAAAGTCTTCTTCGATATCCGCAACGCCGCTTCTGAGCACAGCATTCTCACCATGCTCCTGCTGATTGGTATCGTTGCAGCTGCTGTTGCGCAGCTGCGCAAGAGGAGACGTACTCGTGGTGGCTTCTTCAACCTTGATAATGAGAAGAACTTGGGGTTGCTTGGAGGCGGCGGTGGCCAGACTAAGGGTGATTAGATTGAGAAAAAAGGGAGATAAGAGTTGTATGATGAGGACGATGAGAAGACTGGGAGCCTTGTAAATTATGATGGTGGGACGGATAAATGGTCCTTTAAGTTTTCGTATTCAGCAGTCTATTTAGGCTGAGCCAGGGTTTGCTGTATGCATATGGATATACTAAGTTGTGTTTCGGCGTTGCGGATACCAATACACAAAATCATTAATGATTACTTGAGAATCTGTTGCAACCTGTTGGTGTAGGAATGGGCATTTCTCACGCCCGCTACCTATTTCCTCAACCACACTTAACCCCGCCGAAGTTCTAAATGTGGCTATACCAATATAGATACAGCCTGCTTCCTGCATCATAACCTTTGAATTGCACATGTGACTTTAAAGCGTTTCCTGTCCGGATGAGATATTGGCTCCACCTGATTGGAGATGGCGCTTGTGTACTGGATGTCCTGTCCCCAAATAGCCGCGGTCACTGAAGTCGTGCACTTTAGAATATCAACCACAACGCGTTAAAAATGCAAGGAAACCGTAGGTTCGTACTTAGCTATAGAATATAACACCGATTCGTCATTTAATCCATTTATTTTGCGTCACCCGCAGTGCAAACCCGTCTCAGCCTCGTGCCACAGCTCCCCAGCCTTATCGACCGCGCTAAAAACATCCTCGCCAAGCCCCCCGGACCAGCTCCATACCGTCACCTCGTCCATCAACGACTGAACCTCAAAACCCAATTGACGCCACTTCCCACCGTCAACAAGATGCGCGCCTCTCTCCGTCTGTTGGCGCAAGCCAAGTACCTGACCCCAGGCACCCCAACCGGCCTCACCGGCCTCTTCACGCATCCAGCACCACGCTCCGCCCTCCTCTACCTCTACTCCTCCACCCTCGACAAGCTCGCGCAGTTGCCAAAGGAGTCCGTGTATCGCACTGCTACTGAGGCGCTTACTAAGCAACGCCTTCAGATTGTTGAATCGGTTCTGCCAGAGGGATTCGCAGAGTGGCAGGCAAGGACAAGGAAAATTGTCGAGTCGCACCCAGACGTCTTCGCTGAGAATGGAGAGTATAGGCTTGGAAAACATGTTAGGGAGAACAAGCAAGGACACATTTTCGTTACCTCAAGAAACGAGAGGGAATTGGATGTCCTGGAAGATGAGTGGAATGGAGAGGTCGTCACAGAAGGCGAGCTTGAGGGAACCAGGACCTTAAAGGAGAGAATGAGCCAGAGGGATTTGGGAGAGCAGAGACCGATGGAGGAGAAGAAGACGGTGGAGCTCGAGCCGGAGCCGATGTTGACTGCTGAGCAGTAAGTTGGTCGCTGAAGACGATACGGAGGAAGTATTGACAAGAAACAGAATCGCAACCATTGAGAACCAGATCAACGCTGGTCTCATTGAAGAGGTCATCGAGGTCGCAGAGGCTGAGCTGAAGCTCGTCGATGTTATGGCTGAGGCCAAGGTGTAAGTGCTCTTCCGCCAACCTCCCAAATTCTACCTTTCATACTTATTGTACGTCTCACTAACTTGTACACAGCTGGGAGGATCTCTGCGAGAAGCCAGTCGAGGGACAGTGGACCTATTTCGAGCGCAACAAGAATAACTCCACCACCGGCCCAGCTGCTTAAATCGAGCAAGCGAGCGGCATAATGAGAGGCGGACGACGGAGTTGCCACAATTGTATATATTAGATATCAAAAATGGACGATTGGCAAGATCTCACTGTAGGGTCTTGAGCTATATGATGTTTATCAGATTTATGGATAAAGTGGCATGTTGACCTCTAGAAGTCTGGTAGATGTGACGGATGTTGGTGAAGAGACAAGTCATGGTGTCATCACTAATCACCAGACAGTGCCACTTAAGTTGCACGACCGCGGTTATGCTCCACTAACCATCTCACTTCTGTAACGCGCTGGTAGGCTGATGATGTGGAACAAGCCACAAAAGCAATGGCATCGCTCTTCGACTCGAAAGCTCCCTCCCAAGCTCAAGCAAAGCCGCGGCCGAATCGCCCGGGAGCCCTCGACCGTCTCACTCAAACAATCAACCAGAATTCAGCCGTCATCACAGCCAGACCAACTCAAAGACTTGCCCTCAGCTGCATTTCTCTTTCATCATCATCAGACTCACCAGCCCTCTTCGAGAAACACCCAGGCCTGCTCGCTCTCCCCTCCAGCCCCGGCTCGGTGGTGGGGAGAAATCCAAACATGACATGTGTGCCGCTCACTTTCCACTTATTTGGAAGGCTGCCAAAAGAGTTGCAGATGATGATATGGAAAGCGGCGTATGGGAACTGGCTGAGAGGACTCATACGTCAACATTCCACCACCCTGCCCAGTTTGCAGCTGAGGCTTGACAGCCCGATGCTTTATGTCTCCAGACTTGCATACATAACATCACAAGAGGAGGAGGCGAAGCCAAGATGTAGTGGGAAGGGGGGGGGAGGGTTGAGTCTCAGCTGGCTGAACAATGGGCCCAGTGCGTCCTATTGTGGGAATTACAGAGGCGGTGTGATCGCGAGAGTGGGAAGTGTGAAGGAGTTGAGAAGGGCGATGGGGCGTTTGAGGAGGAAGGGGCTGTATGATCTTCATTGGACTGAGCCGTGTGCGGTTGAGAGAAGTCGGTATACTGAGATCTGGAACCGCTAACACTCGATGAGGATGAGGAAGATGCTGAAGGTGGTCCGAGATCTGGAGTTTACAACATTCGACGGGTTGTTCGTAGAGCTGATTGGCAGCATTCAGGACGTGGCGATCTCGCACCGCTGACACTTGGATGTCAAAAGGGAAGATGCTACGGCTCCGGAAGAGGGGATGTGTGATGGGTTTTGGAGCTGTCGGCAGGTTTGCTCGTAAAGACGACCAGGCAACCTATTTCTCGATGGTGAAAGACGAAGAGGTTGTGGGACCGAGAATTTGGTAGGTAGGCGATGGCGATTGGAGGTGTTTGGATCAATTCGCGGTAACTAGTTGTCGTGGACATGTAGTGGATTGGGGATATGTGGTATCATTCGAGTTTGACAGATGGATACAGTGATTAGGAAGCAAACGAGCAGCTGCCGAATGGGAGTTGCTTATAGATGGTAACAAGAGGAAAGTAGAAATGGTCATTTGTATTGCATTGCCATTCTGCTATCTATCTTTAGATATATCACCTAATCTTATTGACCTCATCAAGTGCACGCTAACCGGTTGCTACGCGAACTACGGATCGCCAAAACGCCATACTGTCCCATCACATTTGCCAATCTCTAGAGTAAGCCTGCTACTCTTACACCTACATTTTCTTACCCTTCTACCCAGCAATTCAAAATCTGCTCACGCTCGGGCTTCTTACATCTCCAGCACACCAACAATTCCCACTCCCCTGCCTCTCAACCTGCACAACGACATCCATTCCATTGCCCCCAAGAAACTCCCTCGCCCTCTTCCTCACGTCATCCATATCCGCCCCCCGACTGGCCTGAACATGCATCACTCCAAGCACCCCCTTATCCTCCCCCTTCCCCTCCCCATCCACTCTATCCGCCATCCAAAACCTCGGCACCGAGTAACCCGCCACACCCCTCAAATCACTCACTCCACTCAGCGTCTCGCGGAGATTGTACTCCACATCATCTGGCACTGCAAGTAATAGACGCTTTGCGCAGGAACTGACGAGGGGGATGGAGGAGAGAAAGATGAGCACGGCGATAAGCACCGATGCAAGAGGGTCCCAGCCCGGCCAGCCTAGGAAGTGGATGAGGACTGTAGACACAATGACGGCGGCTGAGCCCATGGTGTCAGCGAGGACGTGGAGAAAGATGCCGCGCATGTTTTCGTTGTCGTGGTGGTGGTGGCCGTGGTTCTTTGATGGCGCTGGTTCGGAGGGTGTGGCGGGAATGAGAGGGGTGAGGGGGGAATGGGAGTGGGCGTGGTCGTGATCATGGTCATGGTCGTGATGATCGTGGTCGTGGTCATGGGAGTGAGAGTGAGAGTGGGAATGTTTCTCGTCGTGGGAATGGGAATGGGAGTGCCCGTGGTCATGGCCACCGTGCGAGTGGTCGTGGCCATGGTGGTGGTGGCCGAATGCTGCCATGCCGACTAGGTTGACTGCTAGTCCGAGGGTACTAACGACGAAGAGTTCGGCAAGACGCTTTGTCTCGTGTCCGTCTGCTAGGCGCTCGACGGCTTCGATTATGATTTCGACGCTGATAAGCCTGAAAACCGGTTAGTCCAAAGCCACGATGCTCGGTACTTTCACTCTTCACTTACATCAGAAACACTCCGTTACCAAATCCAGCCAGCGTCTCAATTTTTCCAAAGCCATACGGAAATCTTTGTGTTGGCGGCCACTTGCTCGCTACCGATGCAAACAATCCAAGGCCCAATGCAATGCAGTCGAAGAACATGTGAATACTGTCGCTAAGTAATCCCAGCGAGTCCGTGACAAAGCCATAAAATGCCTGGACTATCATGAATGTAAAATTGAGCAGAATGAAGTAGAATATTCGCCGGGAGTCCTTCTCTAGAAGAATCGCTTGCATGAGGACCGATCCCGAGGTATAGCTCAGCAGCAGCTTCGTGGCTTTTGACCGTGGCTCCGCAACTTTGGCAACGGTGCCATGGCTACAGTTTGTATCGTGTGTATGGCCGCCATGATCGTGATGGTCACCGTCGTCGTGTTTATGCTCGTCGGTGGATGAGCCATAATCGACGCCAGTAAACTCTTGATAGAGTAGAGATTGTGACCGCGCATGTGCTCCATTGCCACAGGGTGAGTGTGACGGCTTCTCTAGGCTACCGTTGGGCGGCAAGCCTGTCCCAAAGGCAGGAATGTGGAGATCCTCACGTTCCTCGTGAATCGGCGATGTCTTGGGCAATTCGATATTGCTGTGGCTGTAGTTTCGTGCATGTGTGTGCGCCGACTGCGAATGCGTGCCACCATTCTGCATTACTCTGGGAGCGTAGGCTGACCTCGCTCCTGAAGGCGCAAGCTTGTTGGGCGACGATGGTGGGCGAGCGTGGGAATGGCTATGACTGTGGCCGTGGCCCGGCTGGGTATGGCGAAAGTGGTTGTGGGAAGATTGAGGCAGAGGGGAAGCAGGGAGAACGTATGTTGACGCCATGAGCACGGTATGTTTGTATGTTTTATATTGGAAGATGCCTCTGCTCAAGAAAGCGAAGAAGTTTATGATGCGTGCTTGTCGTCGTCGCTCTTCTACTCTGAGCCTCTCCTCGTTCCCCGTTCAGGCACTGGGCTCTCTCTTGGTGGAAGCGTAACCTGGCCGACTGCCAAGAGTGAAGATCGATCTCTTTCTCACGCGGCTGTGCGCGTAATTGTGCGCGTTGCCGTTTCGAACGGGTATCCAGTATCACAAACTCGTCGTACACAGCAGAACGTTATATAGCAAAAAGACTTGGTGATACCAATCGGTTTGCATTTACGACCTCATGTATTGTTGATGTAGCCTTTCGTGATATTGGCGCCCCTGTTCCGACTTGTCGCCGCAGGATGGAAGGGGTGCAGCGAGGAAAGCCTCTCATTGGCTTAACCCACCTGTGACTTCATGCCGAGCAGGGATTCTTACTCTGTGCATTTATGCCTCGGATCTAAGGCATCAAGCCCCTTTTGTGGCTTGAGCTCAGGACAACCGGGCCACGCTCCCTCAGCCTCGTCGACTCGAAATATATATGACAGCCTCGTTTAGTAGCTGTCCATCTTGAGCATAAACAACAATGATTTCACAAAGTTCGCTTCTTTACCACCAACTCATAGTGACAGGAGCAGCATGTTAGATATTCTGCTACCAGTTGCCGTGCTGGCTTCTACAGCCTTTACCATCCTTCTTCTCTGCCTTCCATCTCGCTACAACGACGAAGTAGCTGTGAAGAACGACTCTAAGACGACTAATGGCCCAGCTATTCCGCCAAAAGCGTCGGTCCAGGTGTTGGTTCTTGGAGACATTGGTCGTAGCCCGCGCATGCAATACCATGCCATGAGCATTGCTAAGCATGGTGGAAAGGTTGACCTTGTTGGCTACTTAGGTGTGCACAATCTTTTCCGCATGCCAGCTTTAGCTACATACCCCAATTCGGCACTTTATTTACTAGTCAACAGACTCTCCTTTATACTCCAATCTCCAAAACAATCCCTTCGTCACTATCCACGCCCTCTCGCCACCACCGAAATGCATAACCAACCTCTCGAAACGTGGTGTACCGTTCCTTATTGTCGGACCTCTCAAAGTCCTCTACCAAATCTATACTCTCACCCGTGCCCTCGGCTACTCAACGCCCGCTTCTAAATACCTTCTCGTCCAAAATCCACCATCAGTTCCAACACTACTCGTGGCTCTCATGATCTGTTTCCTCCGCAACACCCGCCTCCTCATTGACTGGCACAACTACGGCTGGACCATCCTCTCCGGCACCAAGGGTACATCTCATCCATTAGTTGTCCTATCAAAACTATACGAACAGATCCTGGGGCGGTACGCACATGCAAATTTCACAGTCACGCACGCGATGAAGCGCCAACTCCAAAAGGCACCTTACTACCTCACCACACCCATCCACACCCTGCACGACCGGCCCGCAGATATCTTCCGCCCAATCTTTGACCCTGTTCTCCGCGAGCAGTTTCTTGCTCGCCTACCAGAAACGGCCGAATTCGCGACACGAATCATGGCCGGAAACACAAAGTTGTTGGTGAGCTCGACGAGCTGGACGCCTGATGAGGATTTTGGGTTGCTCCTCGACGCACTCGTCGCATACACATCTGCGACCGCTGAAGACGTCAAGTTGGACCTCCCGCCGTTGCTTGTCCTCGTTACAGGGAAAGGGCCACAGAAGGAGTTATACCTTAATAAAATCGGGAAGTTGGCCACGGAGGGGAGGTTGCCGAATATAACGATCCGCACTCCGTGGTTAACGATGGAGGATTACGCATCCCTTCTCGCATCCGCGGACTTGGGCGTCTGTCTCCATATGTCCTCATCTGGTGTTGATCTCCCAATGAAGGTTGTAGATATGTTCGGCAGCGGTCTCCCGGTAGTAGGGTACGCTGGGTATGAATCTTGGCCGGAGTTGGTCGGGGAGGGTGAGAATGGGAGAGGGTTTGAGACTGCGCAGGAGCTGAGTGTTTTGTTGGTTGGCCTCTTCGACGACGGTCAGGGCAGTAAGGAGCTGGCTGTGCTTAGGGAAGGTGCGGTGAGGGAGGGGTTGAGGAGGTGGGATAGTGAGTGGGATCCTGTCGCTGGGAGGTTATTAGGGCTATGCGGTGCGGATTAGGTCCAAGAGATATTCCAGTTAGTGCTTTGGTAATTGGCACATACAGCTCCCCAGATGTGAGCCATTGATGCACAAAGGCGACCTTGTCAGCTTACTGGCTATTCGGACAGCGAGTATGCGAAGCTATCGTTGCGTTTGAAGCTATCCGAAATGGAAACAGCCGCCGAAGAGCTGAATTCAGCCAAGTAGCTGCTGCCATCAATGATCTGACCGGGGGGGGGAGAATGGTAAGGTATGTTCCTATATTCTAGGCCGTCTATTGTACTCCATTCGCCGCCACGCCTGCTTCCTATCATACCAACCAGTTAACCCAAGCAACTCATATCCTTATGCCACTTTCCTTCCGCCTCCTCCAGCCTCACATCTGTCTCCCCGGTCCCATAACCTGCTTGGCATCCCACACCAAAACCCTCTGATCCCAACTACAACTGGCCGCCCACCCCTCAGCGCCAAACAAACACCAATCCACCCCGGTCACAAACTCCGTATGCGCCCCCATGCGTCCCAGCTCCCTGCCCTCTGCCCCCGGCACCCCTCCCATCCCATTCCCGCCCATTCCCATCGCGCTGCCATCTGACCACACCCTGCACGTCATGTCGTACGATGCCGAAAGCAGCACGTCGGGAAGGTGCGGCGACCATGCGAGCTTTCGCACTGCGTATTCATGCCCGTGGAGCAGGGCGAGGGGGGAGGAGTAGTTCCGGATGTCGAAGGTGCGAATTATTTTGTCGACGCCGGCGGTTGCGATGATACCTTCGCGGTATTTGTTCCAGTCGTGTGTGAGCGCTTCAGAGGGCGGGAAACCTGCATTTCGATTTCCCCCCACGGCATTTACTCCTTGTGGGCCGACTTTGAGGGGAGTGTGGATGGGTATAGAGGAGATGAGGTGGTTGGCTGCTGAGGTTGGGGTTCGCAGGTCGAAGATCCTCAAGTGGGAGTCTGACGATACACTACTCAACACACTGGGGCTATGTGGGCTGAACGCTGTGGAATAGGTACAACTATGTGTTGGCAGGGTGGTAAGGGATTGCTGTCTATGCGGGGACCATATCTTTATCGTTCCGTCCCAGGACGAAGAGGCGAAAGTGTCTTTGGCAACTAGGTTCCAGTACACGGAGAAGACTTCGCGCTTGTGTTCTTGCCAGGACTGGACTGGGAATTGGGGGACAGAGATGTCGAAGAGTTTGACGGAGCCGTCACCACAGCCGACTGCTATCTGGTTTTCGTGCGCTTCAGACCAGGCGGTGTCAAAGAGGGAGTCTTGGGTATCGTAACTATCATTACATTAGTTCCTATCACTACGGTGCGAATAAACCGAAAGTGAAACCCGGTTGGCGCATAACTTACGTTTGCTCCGCGACAATGCCGCTCGGCGTCAAGTTCAAGATGAATAACCGTCCGTTTCCTACAAGACCAAAGTTCATAGATGCCGACACAGCTAGTCTAGAGTCGAAGAAGGGTGAGTATTTGACGGCATAGCCGTTATAGCCTTGTGTGCGGAATTCGAGCATTGTGAGGATTGGTGCAGTATCCCGCTGTCGTCGACCCGGCTGGTTGCGATGCGTGCCCCGCTATGAGTTTCAAATGCTTGCTGGTAGTTGTTGTGTGCCTCTAAATCAATAGATTGAATTAATATAGACAATACAATGGGAGCAGAAGTCTAACAAAGCGATTTAAAGTGTAAGGCTAAACAAAAAGTCCAAAGGCGCGATGTTTCTACAGGAACAAGACGGGTTGCCGTCCTAGCTTTCCCCAGGTCGTTGGTCAATGCCGAGGGCGGCCGGGCGGTGAACATGGCGGGGAATTAATGCTGCATAATCACATGCGGGTGTGTATCTAGCACAAGAAGAGCACTTTCAACTTTTAAATACGATACTGAGAAGTCTTTCATAGGAATGCAGCTTTTTTTCGAAATACTCTTGTATGCAATATAGCAGTGTTTAGCCAAGAGGTACAGTGCTACGCTCGGCGTTCCCTCTTCAACAGCCCAAAGTTCGCAACTCCCGCAGTGACTTTCCTCCTACTCAAGTAAACTAATGATTTCGTCGCACCTTGATACTGATCCATTTGTGTATCCTAACTTCCTCTTCTGGGTCTGAAAACAACTGCTATCAATATACCTCGTAAACTCATGCTGCCATCATACACCTGCTTACTACGGGAGGAGTTTTGGGTTGTTTAGACCAAACCATCGTAGAGAGACAGTGCAGAGACGATGGTCTCATCGCGCTTGCTGCCCTCCTTGAACTCCTGCATATCCAAGCTTCCGTTCTCATCCTTGTCCATCATGCGGAAGATCTTCTTGACGCGCTTCTCTGGAGTATCCTCATCATCCGGGAGCTTGACCATTGAGCCGACCTGGAACTCGTTAATTCGATCCTTCTCGCACGAAGTAAGGATTGTATGCAACTTACCATCTTGTAGATAGCCTCAACGATAGCAAGCATCTCATCGTAGCTGATCTTTCCATCACCATCGATATCATAGAGCTGGAATGCCCAATCAAGCTTATCCTCCATCTGACCTCTGCTGGTGACGCTCAGTGCGCAAATGAACTCCTTGAAGTCGATGGATCCTGATCTGTCACTGTCGAATACGTTGAAAACATAGTCTGCGAACGAGGATGGGTCACCAAATGGGAAGAATTGGCGGTAGATCTTCTGGAACTCCTCCTTGGTGAGAAGACCGGATGGGCAGTCCTTACGGAAACCTGTGAGCGAAACTGATTAGTGGCTGGATAAGAGGCGACACAAAAGTTTACATACCCTTGTACCACGACTGAAGCTCTTTCTTGTCAAAATGGGTATTCTTCTGGAGGTCGTTGATCTGTTCCTGAGAGAGCTTGGACTGACTGATATTGAGTTAGCCAACGCTTAAGCAAAACCACTCGCGTCCCATTCATCGCAAGATACACGCTTAAGCAGGCTGAATATGAGAAGTGATTATATGCCCTCGGTTCTGGTAGTGGACTCGATGGCCGATGCTCCGGTGCATTATAGAGAGCCCGAATTCTGCATACATCGTTCTCATGTTTTCACCAAGGATTGCTTATCATTCGGACGGAGTGGTCGGTGGCGGTGTGGCTGTTCTTGATGGTCCGCTGAACGGCCCAGTCGAAGCCCTATTCGATGGCAACGGCCCAGGATTCGGTTGCATTGTCGCAGTGGTGTAGCTCTACCGGAGAGATATGGCGCATTGATAGAGAGTAATATAGAAATAGTATCTACTTACGACTTTCCCATGGTGTCGGTTGTAGTGGAACGAGGCTCTGGGAGCGCGCGCGTTTAGTATGGAGCTGTCGATAAGCTTGTCGTATAGAGTGAGAAATGAGCTTGAATGTAGAAGATATGCGTGGTAAAGGCTATATGGAAATTGATGTTAGCTGGTTGTTGTGCCAAGATGGAGATCGAAAAAGTTCGCGGACCTGAACTATCACCGCATTCGTCGCTGTTGTCGTTAAGGTAAGGGTCTATGGCGGGGTGATGTATGAAACGGCCGCTTGTTCTAGGCCTTCTTATTCGGAAGTAATGGGATATCGAGCTGCGGGTCTTTCAGTGGAGATTGAGATTAGCGAACATTAATGAAGACCGAGGAACTTAGGAAGGGCAGCTTTACATGTAAGGTTGAAGTTATGGGAAGTGAGGTTGGCCACGGAGACAGTTCAGTGCGAGCCTGGTACAGCAATGATGTCTTGGTCGGACTTGGGGCTAGCCGGCCTAAGCAGGCTGTCGCTGTACACTTCCACGCCCGCACGTTCCAGCGGCGTGCACGTTGTTGGCGTCTCTGTTCTCCGTCATTATCCGTTTGACCGACAATACATTGTTTATTCAACACCTAACGATCATATATGAGACAACTTATGGTAAGCACTAGTGTAAGGTCTAGTACCCGATTGGGAAGAGTTAACCATCGGATCCGAAACACCTCCGAAAAATTCTTCCGTCAACCTCACCTTGAGACCAAATTGAGCTAGGAGTTATTCCGCCCAGGTACCTGCATCGGGCTAAGACTCAACCTTGAAGGCTGATATACAAGTTTCCTGACAACACAAACAACCGCTAACCCATTTGTCGACAATCAATAATGGACAAGACACTCGTCCAGCAATTCCAGCGCGTGGAGAAAGCGCTTGCGACGCTGATCTCATCAATTGCAACCTACAATCCCAATCCAGCCTTTGCGCAAGAACTTGTCGAAGCGGATGCGTTTCTAAATAGCGGCCTCGAAGAGTTGATTATACACCAAGCCAATTATGCACGAATTCAAGCCTTGAAGGCACAATCCAATGCTCTCGATAACGAGATCAGAACAGCCTTACAAACACTCTCCACAACTCGTGCCGAGCTCATCACAACTCCTGCAACCGTCTTCTCAGCCGACATTCACCAAATCAAATACGGCGAGCTCCTCTCATACGCGCGCCGCATCTCAAAGTTTACCTTACCTCCCGCATACCGCGAGACGGCTCCAGAAACAACCGCACCAACAGCCAGCGCACCGCCCACGAATGGTACCACAACGCCAGTTGCAAATGGCGCAACTCCAGCTGGAACTACGCCGCTTGCGCTGCAACCTCCAACAACACAGGCGACAGGCAAGACGGCCCTCCCAGCTTTCCTCGACGACTGGATGAACCCTCTGAAGCAGATGCCAGGCTTCGTACCATGGCCAACGGAGGAGACGCTGCGCAGAGGCGCGTTGGGCACAATCCAAGCGCTGGTGGATGCTGGTGAAGATCCGGCGACTTTTGATCCTGAGAAGAAGGCTAGGGAGGAGGAAGAGCAGAAGAGGTTGGAGGAGGAAGAGGAGAAGAGGAAGTTGCAGCATTCGGAGAAGGAGAGGGTCAGGATGGAGCAGGCTGCGAAGGAGAGACAGGCTGCTAGGGAGGCTGCGGCGGCTCGGGGAGAGACGCCGGTGGTGCAGGAGAAGCCGAAGGTTTATAGTGGGTTGGATATGTTGGAGGATGATAGTGATGATGAGTAAGGACCTGACAAGGTGCCTTGGCAATCTTTTTGAGCTCTCGGAGAGACCGCATTCTGGCATGTTTAAAAGCGCCGCTGAACTTGATTATACCCAATTTATTTTTAGGCTAGGGTTATGGACATCTGTCCACCATCTACTTTCTGAACTTTCCTCTGTCGCCTCTGCCTCCAGTAAGAGTCTTGAGTCTCTTCTGGAATCCTTCGCCAACATCTGGCCCACCACTCGCTCTTGGTCCGTCCTCAGCCGATCTCTTTCTACTCTTCTCCAACGCGGTCTTCGGTGCACCAGCGCTTCTTTTAGTAAGACGCTCAATGCGATCAATACCTTCACCCAGACCTCTCCACTCCTCCCCACCATATCCAGCATCCTTCTTTGGACCCTTCTTCTTCCTATCCTTCTTACTCTCTTTCGGCAGACGCATGTAGTTCTTCTCCTCGTACTCCTTCCTCTCCTCATACTCTCTCTTCTCCTTATCACTCCTACTCCTCCTCCCGCCATCCACGATCTGCGAACCAATAGACGGCTGCGCAAACGGCGTCTCGGACAACTCCGTGCTGATAAACTCGTCTAAAGTAGCAGACTTATGTGGTTTGCGCTCTGCCTTCTCCCTGCGCTCCGTGGTTGGCATGGCCGTCGCAGTAATACGCGGTGGCTTATAAACCCCATCCCCTCTATCCCTCTTATTCTCCTCCTCTGGTGCCGATGCTGTGCGCATAAGTGCAGTCGGATTTGGACGATATTGCAAGTCGTCGATCTCGCTCGCCTTCAAAGCCACACCACCCTCCTCCTCATCCTCACTCTCATCAGATCCTTCGGAGTCGGAGTCGCGAGTGATCTTAACAGGCTTCTTCATCATCGGAATAGCGGTCCTCGCAGCATCGTCCGCAGCGCGCAGCACCTTATCGATCTGGTACTTGAGGCGTGCTTCGAGAGGGCGCACGCCCTTCTCAAGGTAGACGCGCATCTCTACGAGTTTCTGGACAACAGCGGAGTCGAGTTTCTGCGCCTCTTCGTCGGAGGAGGAGTTGTGGTTGCGGAGTTTGAGGAGGACGAGGAAGACGAGGTTTTGGAGGTAGGAGAGTAGGAGCTCGTTCTTTACGTCCAGAAGGGAGATTCCATCTTTTGGTGGCGAGATGACGCTCTTTTCTGGGACGGACTCGGTGGCCGATGTGAGTGCTTGCGTTAAGCTGGCCAAAAGGCTTGGCAGGGATGTGTCGAGTGCCATCGTTGTGTTGTTTATGTTTTGATGTGGTTGGCGTCTTGAGAAATTGTCGCGGATATTTTTTGGACGGCGCCGGGGCCCGGAAAATATGTGGTACCGAGACAAGGGCGCTTGTCAGGGGTTGTCACTTAGAGTGCAGGGGTTGGGAGCTTGACAGACCCGCATTTAATTCGAGGCTCATGGCCAAGTTGTTCATGCTGTGACGACGGAGAACGTTCCTCAACACACATTCGTTTATACCCACATGGGCGAACAATTATACGCAGCTTTAGTAAGTTCATTTTCACTTGGACATCAGTACTATATGCATCAATGGCCAAAGATGTCAATCAGTTGGCTTGTGAAAGGACACATGGCGGTGGGATAAGACTGACAGCTTCACATAGCATCAATAAAGGTCAAGATGTTCTCGAGAGGCCTTTCGTCGCCGACGGTGCTGCTCATAGCCATACTAGCAGCTCCTCAAATCGTATCCGCCTTCTACCTCCCTGGCGTTGCTCCAACATCATACAAAGAAGGCGACAAAGTCCCACTCTACGTCAATTCGTTAACAGCTGCCGAGTCGCATCGCGATGGCACATTACGATCGGTCGTCCCATGGGGGTACTACGAGCCTATGTTTCACTTCTGCATGCCAGAGCCATATCCAGAAGACAGACCTGAGAGTTTGGGGAGCATATTGTTTGGAGATCGCATCAAGACGTCGTCTTTCGATCTGCACATGCGCCAGAATGAGACCTGCAAGGCACTTTGCGATACGAAGACATTCGACGTTATGTCTGCCGGATTTGTTAACGACAAAATATATCGCGACTTTACTATCAACTGGTTAGTTGATGGACTGCCAGCGGGACAGATTATGTTGGATCAAGAGACTGGAACTCAATTCTACACTCAAGGTTTTGAGCTTGGAGATGGATCGCTCACCCCGCCTGCCATTAACAACCACTATACCATTATCATTGACTACCACGAGACTACACCAGGAGAATACAGAGTAGTTGGCGTTGTCGTACAGCCATCTTCGAGGAAGAATTCTCATAAGAACCCAGATGGAAGCGTTGATTGCGGCGACGACGGCAGCCCAAAGCAGCTGTCAATGGAGAAGGAGACTGAGGTGCTCTGGACTTACGACGTCTACTGGCGTCCATCCGATACTGCCTGGGCCACCAGATGGGACAAATACCTCCATGTTTATGACCCAAAGATTCAGTGGATCTCCCTGATTTTGTCCACTTTGGTCGTCACTTCTCTGTCTTTGGTGGTTGCCTCTATCCTATTTCGTGCTCTGAGAAGAGATATCACCCGCTATAACCGCCTTGATAACGTCCAGCTTGATGACTTTGGTGGAACATCTGCTGCGATAGAGGATGGTGTTCAGGAGGATTCTGGCTGGAAGTTGGTGCATGGCGATGTCTTCCGCACACCGAAAGCATCTCTCATGCTGTCCGTCTTCCTTGGGAATGGGGCTCAGCTTTTCGTCATGACCGGTGCTACCATCGCATTCGCTCTGTTGGGCCTCCTCTCGCCATCCAACCGTGGCTCTCTTGGCTCCGTAGTGATTATCTTCTACACCATCTTCGGCTTCGTCGGCGGCTATGTCTCTTCCCGCGTCTACAAGTCCTTCGGCGGCGAGAACTGGAAGCTCAACATTGCCCTTACACCAGTCCTCGTCCCAGGAATTGTCTTCGTCACATTCTTCGGCCTGAACTTCTTCCTCTGGGTCAAAGGCTCCGCCGGCGCCGTCCCATTCTCCACCATGGTCCTCCTCGTCTTCATCTGGTTCATCATCTCCGTCCCCCTCTCCTTCGCCGGCTCCTGGGTCGGCTTCAAGCAGCAAGTCATCACGTCACCAGTCCGCACCAACCAGATCCCTCGCCAGATCCCACAGAGCACTACTTACCTCAAGCCTGTCCCTACTGCACTTTTTGTTGGCCTGCTACCATTCAGCGCTATCTTCATTGAGCTGTACTTCATCATGAGCAGCATCTGGCTGAGTAAGGTGTACTACATGTTCGGGTTCCTGTTCATCTGCTACGGTCTCATGATTGTGACCTGTGCAGCTGCCACGATCTTGCTGGTGTACTTCATGCTTTGTGCTGAGAATTATCATTGGCATTGGAGGGCATTCGTGGCTGCTGGCGCAACTGCGTTCTATGTGTTTGCGCACTCGGTTATCTACTGGGCTATGAAGCTGCAACTTAGTGGCTTGGTGGGCAGTGTCCTGTATTTGGGGTACAGTGCTCTGATCAGTTTCTTGATATTCATTCTGACTGGTTAGTCATCCAGAGATTTCAGGCTTTGGTGCAGCAACTAACTATATTACAGGCTCTATTGGCTTCTTCGCTTCATGGGCATTCGTGCAGAAGATCTACGGCTCGATCAAGATCGACTAGACTCATGCATATGGAGTTTGATATAATGATCTTCAAGGTAGCAAAGTGCCTCGATATAAATATGACAGCGGAGTTATCAGGAGTTAAAAGGCGTAAAATAAATGTCAAAATACTGTGTCAATGCATTTTCGACGGCCATCTCATCCCCTAGCTGACACCATATGAGTACGAAGCTAGGGGCGCCAGTACGGGACAGTGATCCCTATCAAGATATCACAACACTCCCGGCAGTGCGTCGTGACTGTTGAGCAGACGATGGCATCACGTTCGAGGCCGGTTACCTTCTCGGAAGGCTTGCTTAGCTTCAGTCAGGTTAATCGGGCACTGTTGTAGTATCGGTGTTGTATGACAGAGATTCATTCACTACTTAGAACTCATTATCCTTTCTCAGCTATGTAGTAGCCATCGCTCCTCTGTCCACGAGCCATCGCACAGTCAAGGAACCCATCCTCTCAATCTGTCTCTGCTTATCTGCCATTATGCAATAGTAAACTCAGCAACTGTATCTCAGGATATCGAAGCAACGCTTATGTCTCTGTCTCCGTATGTCCTTCCTATTTCTCTCCTGTCTCTCTCCTATCTCTCTTTCTTTTTCTCTCTCTCCCCCTGTCCATGAAAAAGCATAGCAAGCCGCTCAAAAACAAACACGCTCGATCAGTAGAAAAAGTGTATAAAACAAGCTTGAGAAGGCTATGCGCAACGTCCATCCGCTGAAGTGAATCGACGACGAAGTATCGCAAAAGAAATAAACGCCATCCGCTATCAGAATTTTGTGTCACCTTAGTATCGAAAAACCTTGCCCATTTCTATCCGATGAGTTGTTCAGCTGGTAAAGATCTCATCCGAATGCTCAACCACAAACTGGATGATATCGTTTCTCGCCTGCATATCCGTCATCTCACGGTCCACCGTCGTATGACGCATGATAGTCGGTGCGAAGACGACAGCAATGTTGGTTGCGCTCATGAGGTTAGACTCCTTCTTCTGCACGACGCGTGCGAGGTGGAAAGCCAGGAACTCAAGGACGTCGCGGTGGACTTGTGGAAGATCTTGAAAGGTTTCACAGAGGTTGGTGCAGCGCTCGGAGACGTCCTCGATTTCTGTTGCGTTGTTAGTTTGGATCCTTGGAACGAAAAAGTAAACGGAAGACTTACTCAAAGCGTCAAGGACACGGTCGTAAATATCGAAGGTAAGAAGTGGGGTTGGGAGTTTTCGGAAGTACTGCTTGAGCACACTGGTGACGGCCGTGATATCGATGTCTGGATCAGAGATATCGTAGTCCTCGTTGTTCTCGAATCCATCCTTGATATCCTTGATCAAACCAGCCCCGCCTGCCTTGCGATAGATACCCTCCATATCCATGCCGCGAAGCTCGACCTCCTGGATACAACGAATAACCACACTTGGGATGTGGCGCTTCTCAAATTCACATCTCTCGACGAGGTCAGAACCAAACAGAGTGGATGGGCTCTCAGTGACGATCGTAGCCAAATTGCCGCTGGAGTGGTTCTTAGCGGCCATGGTGTGACTCTTCTTGAAGATACCAAAGCGTCCAGGATCGCGAACCTCCTCCTTGCTATTGTTTCTTGGTGGGAGCGGTGGGTTCTGCTGTGGAGAATCGACTGATGGTTTGGTCATGTTGTATGGCATGCCGATGTTGTCGTTTGGCTGATCATGCATATGTGGGACCTTCTCACCCTTCTCATAGAACGCGTTCTTGAGGCCCTTTCCAACGCCCTTAGCTACGTTGCCGGCCTTCTTTCCCCAGAACTTCTTGGCTTGCGGCTTACGGATGTTGACGACGTGTGCGGCAGAGACAACCTCGCCATCGTGTTCCATAGACTGCGGATAGCTGCCAGCAAGGGTCAATCCGTTCATGCTCGAATTCAAAGAAGCATCGTCGAGATGAACAGATCCCTTGTCCTTGGGATGATAAATGCCGAGACCATTGAGGTTGTTCTTGGAACCATCACTGTTCGCCTTCATCTGTGCCTGGATCTGGTTCGTAAGATCGTTGTTCATCTCCATCAACTGAGTGTTCTTCAAAGAAAGTTGCTCGAACTCCACCAGGGAGAGATCGCGCTGTTTAATGAATTGCTCTGCCTCTTCACGAACGTTATCGCGTTGCTCAAACGCCATCTCAATTTCTTGAGCCACTCCCTGCTTTAAATCCTCAATTTTCTGAACAAAATTCTTAGCCCAAGAGTCCTCCAGCGCCTGCAAGTTCAAGGGTCCCTTTGTCTTCTTAGCACTTTCGACAAAGCCCGCAAACGTCTCAAGTTGTCTGATCATGAGCTCAGCTTGTGCATCAAGCTCCGAAACTGTCTTGCGCTTCTCCATGAGCTTCTTATCCATGTTGCTCAGATCTTCTGCGGTTGTCAATTTCCTCTCGAGCTGAGCGGCGTGTAATTGAGAGTTGCGAAGTTGGCGGCGAAGAAAGGCAGCGTCGTCATTGCGGGACGAGTTCAGCGAGATTGGGCTGCTAATTTTGCGCAAATGACCGTATGACTCGTCCTCGGCAATTGGTGTCTTTGGCCAGTGTGGAGAGTTGATTGCCCTGGTTGTAGTTTCTGAGATGCTTCTGGCATGACCGTGACGGCCGCTCACACTAACTTCACTGCCTGAACGACCATGGCGGACAACATTAGACACACGGCGTAAGATACTCTGAGAGCCTTCGTCCGCACCTAGAATTCTCGCCATGTCCTCATCCATAGTGAAGTCACCTCCTGAGCTCCACCTTGGAAGTTTTGGTGATGGTGGGCCTCCGGATTTAGAGTTGTTTGCACCCATCGTGGGTTGTTGAGAGCTTGATGCAGGTGGTGGTGGAGGAGCACGAGGTGCCATATAGGTATCACTCAGCTTCTGCTGTGGAGGAGGCGGGCGCTGTAAGCCTCTGCTCTGAGAGGAAGAGTCGTCCACGATTGGTGGCGATATCTGCTTCCCGTTGACAGTAGGCATCTGGATGTCGGCGTCTGTGGATAGTTTGGGCGATGAGAGTGCTTCGAGCTTTGCCAGAGAAGCAGATGGCTTGTGGTATGATGCACCAACCTCCTTCCTTGGAATGGTTTTTGAGCTCTCAGCTCTTGGCGGCAGCTCGTGCATAGAACGCCCTGAATGAGTGTTGTCACTGGAGACCGTAGAATCACTATCAGTGCGGAATCGTGACTCTGTCGATGCTCTCGGTGTTCCTGCCTTGTCTAGCGACAGGTACGATCCATCACGCTTATGTGCAAGGGAATCCGAACTGTCAGTACGGCCAAAATTACTCGAGATATCTCTTCTCGGTGGCTGAACTGGCAGTTGCTCATTGGAACTCTCAACAGTAGATTCACTTCTTGAGTCACTCGACTTCTTTCTTTTGGGTGGTTCACCCAGACAGAAGGGGTCCGATACCGACGACTTCTTATCGTTCGCATAGCCAGATTTCAATGCTTCTGCAAGGTGTCTTGGCTCGGACCCGATTGCAGGCGACGAAGTAGATGATGGAGTTCTGCTCGTGGATCCTGGCAGTGGTCTCCTGTAGCTCTCATTTCCAGCCTCTACATGCTCGCTGGACATGGTTCTACCGTTCGCCTGGAAAGCGATATGTGGAGTAGACACCGATGAGCTGGGTGTCCCAGTCCCCAAGTTTCTGCCAGTGCTGCGCGTAGTGCTAAAATAGTCTTTCGAATTCTCCTTGAGTTCAGGTCTAGCAGTATGGGGAGTGGAGCGCGATGTATATTGGGGAGCTGGGCTTGGGTCAAGCGCAAGTGGTATGTAGAATCCCTCGTCTCCAATCGTTGCATCAGAAGCCTGGGAGATATGAGAATGGCGGTTGCTTCTATATGTGGTGTTCGGTAGCGTTAAGCCGTCGTGGGCATCTCCATTACGATCGGGCGATCTAGCACGTCTTGAACTGCTCTGCGACGTATCGTCTGCCGGTTGCTGGACTCTGGGTGTCGGAGAGAGTTCTGTTAGTCTCTCAGACTCAAATGTGCTTCTTTCCGGTGACGAAAAGGCGCCCATTGGGATCTCGTTTGGTGGGAGAGCTGGAAGGGACTTCTCAATCTGAGCTTCTTTTTCTTTTGCTTTCGCTTGCGCAGCAGCTGCTTTGGACTTTTTCCGCCGCCGCGCCATTAAGGACTCGTGACAGCTCATACAAAATATGCCTTGTGAGGTGCGAGCATAGCGCAAGTTCTCAATCTTTCTCTTGCAGTTTCTACATCTGAAGCACGCCGCGCAGAATGCTTGGTCGCCGGTAAGAATGGCCAGGTCCTCGATCTTATCGCCGCAAGCATTGCAGCTGTACGTGCAGTTGTTGCAGATGAGCGAACCGTCGCCGAGGAGCAGGAGATTCGCATCGGAGTCGAGCAGCGTATGACATTGGTTGCAACGGAAGCAGTCTAAGTGCCATCTTCTTTCAGCTATGTAAACGTTAGTATGCTGCTCTCCACGCCCAATCCCGACGAAAAGCATCTGTCTCTCAGGGCGCATCATACGCGACGCGCAAAATATTTGACAACTCGTTTACTCCAGGGAGAAAATGACTTACAGAGCTCAAAAGCTTTTCCCTCCTCGAGTATCTACGCCAAAGTAATGTCAGCGACCTCGTTCGCATAACTATGTTGACCTTGAGTGCGATTGTGCTCACCTCTCCACAACCCTGGCAAGTGTATGCGATATCGTCCTCCTCCGTTGGAGATCCTGGATAGTCTGCTGTCTCCATGTTGGCGGTGCTGTCTTCGAACAGAGCGTGGGCGTTCAGTGTTGTTAAGAAAATATGCTGAGCTCAGGGCGAGTCCTCGCCGCTGTTTCAACTTCTAGCACATGCGTTTCGGTCTGTATAGTTCACAGCAAGCTTCAACTGTCGCTTGTAATTGTATACCTTAAATTTGCTGTCGTCGTATACGTGAATGTACAGCTGCGTGAACAATCGCAGGATTGAGAAAGTGCACTTGTTCGTCTGAATTCTTGGTGGTCGTCAGGAGTGCCGACGACCTTTGGGCGCGGCACGGCTAAGTTAACCACAGGCAGTGTCGATCATATCCGAAACAAGCTCAACTAGGCGCGGCCCAAAAGATTGGATGAAGAACACCGGAATTCACAATTTGGGAAGAGATATTTCATCATCTTTCACCATCGTGTCTTTGGTTTAAAAGTTTATTATTGAAGACGGTTAAACCCCTCATTATCGCTGAGGATTCTGAAGTAAACAACGGCTTCTGTGATGTTCTCCTGCCATTTCTGGCGCCCCGGTACTCAAACTCTCATGAGGAGCACGCCGCCACCATTTGCATGGATTCTCCTCCTTGCACTCTAAATGGCAGCCTGCACCACGCACGAAATGAGCGCTGGCGCACTAAATCACGACCCTGAAGATCTAGCCAGCTAGGCATTCTTGTAACCCGCGACCCTGAATCACAACCTCGAAGAGAAGCCGCCTTATTCATGGCAGTCCACTATTCTATCGTGCTCAAGTTGTGGTACACTAAAAAGCTACAGAGCTGCCAAACAGCGGTTGCCATTCCACACTAGCTTCCCCCGTCCCAATTGAAGCAGATGTACCCAAGTTTGACACTCCACCGACCGACCTCAGTCTCGAGTCCGATGAATCGACACACAATATAACGTCTCCAACTTGTCATTCTCTGACAGGAGGCAGGCAGGCATAACAACACATGGCCACTAGCCCAAGCTAACCTCGAGAAACCTCATCCACGTTCCTACTCGTAAGATTGTATTAATAGCCTCCTCCAGAGCTATGTGGAGATGGCAGCCATTTGGAAATCAATATTACATTCCAAGCGTACCAAGCCTTTTGGCAGAATCACCATTTGAGTCGAAACACATGCCTCGCCTGACCTCAGTCTTGCGAGGGCTTTGACATCTGCAGACCATGTGATTAATTTCTGTTATGAATACAGACTCCTCGCTCTACCGTACGTAAGATGACTTTGGCTCAAAAGCTGCACTGGGCATAACCTCCTATCAATCAATACTCTCACCGATGAAAGCACACGAAACAAGCCCTGGTCTTCCAACCTGCAGAGCGAGTGTTTCAGGTTTACCCTTCGAAATCCTACACCACTCAACTTTCTCTAGCCTGCACCAAAATCTGCATCCTCTCCCAAACACAGCAACAAAACCTCACCGACAGCGGATCAACTCCCAGACTCGGAAACGGGCACATTTTCCTCGCACAAGGTGTGCAATGGGACACAGCTTACACAAGCCACGAGAAATATGCACCGCTCCGTTATTAACCTGTGTCTCCGTATCCTCGGAGATCTTTCTGCCCCTATTCTGCGTGTCACACTTTACTTGACGGCTAACTGCATGTTTGACAGCTTCACAATCCCATTTGTCGATCAGCCCCCCAAAGGAACCTCTCACCCCTTTTTGAGAAGCCATGTGCCAAACGCGCGGTCGGTGTCCTTCATCGGGACTTTATCTTTGATTAGAAACTAAGGGCCAAGTAGAAAGCCAGGAGCACTTTCAAACGTGCAAGTGTTTGACAATATTTGACCAAGACTAAGGAGTAAGGATAAAACAACAGCACCCACCTGCCGTCCTAGTTCGCGATGGTGACAAGTACTGAACGCTTCTCAAGCAGTTGCTAGAATACCACTTTCGTCTGTATGAAGGTGATGGTAACAACAAGAATCGCTGAAAGCTGCACCAAGTTATATCTATATAAACCGCACCAACCGGCCGTCTATTGAACCTTCTCTCTATCCTTAATAATGGCCTGATTAGCATCATCTTTTTCCACCTTTGGGGGCTTTTTTTATCTTAGGTTCATCCAACTCCCCCCTCTCCAACGCCTCCCCGTAGTCCCTCCAAAGCTGTTCCACCGGCCGTCCCACAAGCTCCGTCCAAAACGCTTTCTCCCTATATTCCCCAACCCTTAACTTCTCGTTCAACTTCGCCACCGTCCCCCCTCCAAACCTCTGCTCAAGATACTCCAAAAACCACGCCGTCCCCTCATACCCCGCATCCCACTTTCCGTCCCCTGACCTTTTCCAATGCGGCGGCACCAAATCTGCCTTCAGGCGCACCCAGTCCGCTATCCCTTCCATCATTCCCTGCGGAGCTTTTTCACAGCCATTATATTGATAACAATGCACCATCTCATGCGTAAGCACCCCCATAATCTCATCCGCTCGTCTCTCCGGTTTGATGGCGGCGAGGTAGTCCAGGCTGAGGTGGATTTCCTTATGATCATTGTCCAACTCCGAACCCCTCGTGTAGGCTACGCCTTGCATACTCTGCAATATCAACGTCACGGACCTCGTCCCTGGTACATGGGTAGTCTTTGTCTTTGGGCTTATGTATAGTAGCTCTATGACTTTGAGGACTGCGGAATCGAGGGCTGTGCTGACGGTGCAGCTGGTGAGGAAGGCTTGTGCGCCGGAATGCTTTAAATCTCGGATTTCGAGGCGAAGCTTGGGCAGATCGGCGTCATCGAAGGTGTCTTTCTCGGAGGGTTTCTTTTTAGGGACAATTTTGAGAATTTGGGTTGGCTTGGAGTCTGGGACTACTGGAAGAGGAGTCGGTGTTGGTCCTGCTGGTGGGACGATGGAGGATTGGAGCATTATGGGTGATGGGGGTAGAGGGGTTGTTTCTGGTGGGAGTGGCATGGAAGTAATTTTGTGCATTGAGCCTCAGATAAACGCAGATGTAGCGACTAAGCAGATGAGAAATGAAAGCAAATATTAAGTGTCTATTTTTCAGCAGCAACAAACCCCTAGTTTCGGGTATGCAGGACAGCTGTCGAAGAGCGGTCATTGAGAGCAAGTGTAACCCACATGGATACTCCTTATCAGACCTGCAGGGTGGTATCTTATCGTTAAAGGCACGGACCACTCATTGATTGGAAATGGTTGCTCGAGCCGTACCCGCGTCTAGATACGCCCGTTCCCGCGTCATTTTTGTTATTGTAAACACCACGAAACCTACAATTCTGTCGCACAACTCCGCTTCACCGATACGCTTTTTGCTGCCATAGACACATTCGCATTCTTTTAGCTTTATGCAATAACGACATAGCGCTCACTAGCTGAAGAGCTATCACACCCGTCAAATCGCATCGCCAAGGCCCTCGGCGCCCCTCAATACAAGAACGATGGACAAAATCTCACTGGAGCAGGCAGAAGACCTGCTCGCGAAGGTTCAAACCAGCACCGACAACGAGACCAAAACTAAGGACGTTAATAATGTGAAATCTTTGATAAAGAGAAACAATGTTCCAATCGATGCCATATCTCCTCTTTTCGATATCGTCTTCCTAGCATCGCAATCGCAACATCCGCACCTCCTTTACGCTGGACTCTCTACACTTTATAGACTCCTCGAGAGGCTCGGAAACCAAGACTCGAAGCACCTCGAGCGATATGCTAGGCATGTTCTCCCTTTGTTGATGGACAAGATTGGAGATCATAAGGATAAGATCAGATCTACGGTGCTGGATTCATTAACTATGTTATGGAGAGCAACATCGCCGGATGTCGAGAGAGCTGTCAAGAATCAGGCTTTGGTCAGCAAGAATGCAAGAGCAAAGGAAACGGCAATGGAGTGGCTTGTTACAGTACGTTTTCGCATTACAAAGAGTCTTTGGGAGCGCTACTAACAATACATGCAGATGCATACAGACTACGGCTTACAATTCCGCACATTCGTACCAAATTTGATGGAGCTTCTCGAGGACGCGGATGGCATGGTTAGGGATGTTGCCCGCAGCACAGTTATCAAGTTGTTCAGCGACGCACCACCAGCAGCAAAGTCTGATTTGAAGAGGCAACTAAAGAGCTACAACGTGAGGCCAGCAATCGTCAGCATTATCATGGGCCAGATTGGAACAGGAGCACAGGCAGAGTCAGAATATCCGGAAGAGCAGCAGCACCTTACGATCCCATCGAGACCAAAGTTGGGCAGCAGCCAAACCACATCTCAGGTCCTGTCTGAGCGCCCACTTACACCACAGCGAGAACGCTCTGAGCATGTCGAGCCACTTATTATGGATACTCAGAGAGAGTTGGAGGACACATTCAGAGAGATGCACCCATTCTTCGAGGGCAAGGAGTCCGAGCAGAATTGGTTGAAGAGAGAACAGAGTTGCACTAAGATCAGACGTCTCAATGCTGGTAATTCGCCAAGAGAGTTCTCCGAGACGTGGGTGGCTTCGATAAAAGCGTTGCTCGATGGTATCTTGAAGGCAGTCAACTCCCTTCGCACCAGTTTGTCAAAGGAGGGATGCGCCGTCCTTCAGGAGATTGCAAAGACGACTGGCCCAGGCCTCGATTCGATGGTTGAGATTCTGCTGCAGAACCTCATTAAGCTGTGTGGTGGCACTAAGAAGATTGCCTCTGCAGCTGGAGATGCGACGGTCGATATCATCATCAACCATGTGTCGTATAGCACGCGCATTTTGCAGCATATCTACCTTGCAGTTCAGGATAAGAATGTCCAACCAAGAATCTATGCTTGCGGCTGGTTGAAGACGCTGTTGAAGAAGGAAGCACATCACAAAAGTCATGTCGAGCACTCCGGTGGACTGGACTTGATTGAGAAGTGTATCAAAAAGGGACTCTCAGATCGCGACCCAAGCGTCAGAGAGAGAATGAGAAGCACATTCTGGGCTTTTGGCAAGATGTGGCCGGCTAAGGCAGAGGCATTACAGGGGACGTTGGACGCACAGCAGTTGAAGCTTCTTCTGGCTGATCCAGGTAACCCCAACTCTCCAAAGAAGGCTGAGCTAGTTGCCCGCCCAGGATTGGGTATGTCCAAGAGCACTGCCGGTCCAGCCAAGCCATCTCTTCGCGAGACCATGCTGGCTCAGAAGAAGGCTGCTATGGCTGCGAAGAACCTTCCTGCTCGCCCAGGATCTGCGATGGCATCTTTATCTCCGTTGAAGTCGAGCTCAAGCATGAACTCCATGTCTGCTCACGCTTCTTCTACTTCTTCTTCCTCGAAATCTCGCCCAGAGCCTTCATCTACTGTTTCTCATGGAGGTCTCTCGGTCGCACCAATGCGTCCAGGCAAGCCTCGCTCGGCACCTGCAAAGGCGCCAAGTCATCCACCAAGGCCAGCAACAGCCGGTCCATACTCAGTCCGAGAGGAGGTCCCTGCATCCCATTCATCAGGCAGGATGGGTGCACCAGCCCAGGCTTCTGCTGCTACTCCTTCTGCACGTCCGGCATCAAGGATGAAGGCACGTACTCCAATCGCCGAGGCACTGAAGTCCCCAAAGAGGGTTCCCCCACGCTCAAACACGAGCCAGTCTAACCACAGCCAGACCAGCCGTGCTTCTAATGTCAGCCCAGTCAGGGACAGGCCAACCTTTTCCACCTCTGCTCGTGTTCAGACTCCTCAATCAAGTCCACCCCGCGCGATCCCACAGCCAAGTCCAGGATGGCACCCACAGCAGTCTCCAAGGACTATGACACACCTTCCAAGTCCAGTTATGGCCTCCCCAAGAGCATCAACCATGAAGCCACCGAAACGTTATGGTTCATTGAGCCCTACGAGAGGAAGCCCGTCTGGGAACGATGAGGAGTTCACGATGGTTCTCCCAAACA
Source organism: Antarctomyces pellizariae (assembly GCA_010623925.1). Lineage (NCBI taxonomy): Eukaryota > Fungi > Ascomycota > Leotiomycetes > Thelebolales > Thelebolaceae > Antarctomyces > Antarctomyces pellizariae. The sequence goes on from WCAA01000050.1 coordinate 84,621, forward strand.
TTACTAAGCTTTCCTCGGATCCTCCTGTCTTGGCCGGTTCTCCTGTGATTAAAGAGTCTCGTGCCAGCATACCTCAGAAGACTGTCCCAGTATACGAAGACCCAGTCAAGCCAGAGTTCGAGGGCCCAAGCCCACCGAAGCTCGCCACCCCACCAGTCTTGTCCGAAGTGCGCAACAGCGAGGATGTCACGTCACGCCCAGATCGCGGTTCCGAAGACTCCATAAAGTCTTCAGGCATTCTTCCAGAGAAGAAGACTCGCCAGAACTCCGAGATGCTAGACAGTGGCATCAAGAAAGTCGCCTCCCAAACTCTCGACATCTCATCCTTCCGCACCCTCCAACGCCTGGTCAAGAACAGTGACGACGAGACGCTGCGCTCCGATACCCGTTTTGATCGTCTTCTCGTTGGCCTGTTTAGCTACCTCGAGGCACTATTGTCGAGCTTAGAGTCACAGAAAGCGCAGGATGTTAAGGCACAAGTTGTGAGCACTATTAAGATCATGCTCCGTCGTGACAAAGACGCTGTTGCTCCACATGCTGCTAAGGGTATTGATTCTTTGCTTGTTGCGCGTGCACAGTATGAGGCTCGTGCACGCATCTCCTCTGGCTTGGAACTCCTAGCTGAAGAACTACTCGTTATTGGCCCAAAGCGCGATATCGCATCCACCATCGTGTCCCGTCTCAACCTCAAGACCTTAGCACAGCTCTCTTTCGAGGAAGCGAGCAGGATGATCCACTTTGGATTTCCGATTTTGGGGTTAGTGTTGGAGAGCAAGGAGTATGTGCAGGATGATGACCAGGTTATTGCTATGGGACATTTGAGTAAAGAGTGTATTTCCAGTCAGGATAGTGCGGTCAGGAAGTGTGCGATGGAGTTTTGTACGGGGCCGCTGTATAAGAGGGTTGGGGAGGGGGAGTTTTGGCTGTTGATGAGGGATGTGGATGAGGATGGGAAGAGGTTGATGACTTATTATATTCAGAAAAGAGCGCAGCAGGTGTAAGCTGATCGTCAAGTCTTGCTTGGTTGATGGTCCGTCTTTCTATATTACTTTTGAGGGGAAAGAAAAATGGTCCATTGTACAGCAGGGATGAGGGATGGAGGCGTGTTACAGGGAGGCCTTTGCATGGAGTTGGTTGTTCTGATTGCCGTTCTTTGGCTATGGTGGGGATACCTTCTTGTAATGCTTGTAATTAAAAAAGTTCACAATAGCTGTTTATGAAGTAAGAGGCTATTTGTGGTTCTGTGAAGCTATGTTCTTATCTCCGGCGACCATATTGCAAGAGGTTCCCAGAAGCCTCCCTGGGGTCATCCATCAGGTAGGGTTAATTAGCCAAAAGCAGACGTCGCTTATGGGAGAAGGTATATCCCAATTCAGCCTCCTTCTGCTTCCGTAGCAAGACCGGTTCCTATCTACATTCAAGCTATAAGCCGTACGAGAACTTTTGTCTATCTCGCCACGCCGATGTTCATCATCTACCGAAAGAGGTGCAAACCGACTAACAATTTGTCAGCGACCACGGCCGCGATAATAACAACTTCTACATCCGATAGTCGCTGACAGCAGGATGATTATCGACAACACCATCAATTGTTATGAGAAGAAAGTGCAGCCAAACAGGTTAACAACCACCGTATAGTCCAAACCATCTAGATTGAGAGCCTGCAAACCTCATCGCGGCTCACGTTTCTAAAAAAAATACATTTTGTATGTATAGGGATCAAAGTTTTACTCACTCTCAATATCACACGGGGCTGTAACTCAGTGGTAGAGTGCTCGCTTTGCACCACGTGACCCTGTCACAGCTTGTCTGCGAGAAGTCCAGGTTTCGATCACCTGCCGCTCCATTTGGTTTTCCTATATATTTTTTTAATGGGGAACGTACAACCGACAATGGAAGTTATGGGAGGATCAAATGGGTTTGGTGGTGCTGATTGATGGTGAACACTAGGAACACAGCTGTAGGGCAGATGAGATACGTCAATCTCTAGCGCTGCTGCAAGTATGCTATATGCTCCGAGGATCAACCATACCGCCAGAAAATTATGGAGGCAAAACTGTGACTCGAAAATATTTGACTGACTCGTTTTGTTTAATTGGCTAACTTGTTGGCAACATTTCTATTCTGGTAGCGGAAACAATGGCAATTTTTCAGTACACGTGATCTGCCATCGATTGTGCCAATCGGGAGATTTTCCTGTAGCGCTAAAAAAGTCCCAAGGGAGAAGCTCCCGATAGATAGGCGGGTTGCCCATAACTTTTTGCAGAGATACGCCTCGCAACCATCACCGCCTCCTTCTTCAACACCGCGACTCCCCCTCTCCCTCAGCCCTTCAAGTCGCTATATTTTCTTTTTAATTGCGGCATACCATACCACGAATTCTTACACATTCTCATAATATCGCCCTCCTGCACGATGTTCAACGCCTGCAGAAGAGGCACCGCCTCGCTGTGCAGAGTCGCTCGCGTCTCCAGCACCACTGGCCTCGTCTCCCGTTCCTCCATCTTCTCCGCCAACTCAATCACTGCCTCTAAGACCGCCATTCCAGCAAGATTCCTCCACATTACTCCAACCGTCCTCGGATCAGGATACTTCCGTAATGGCCCAAAAATTGAGGTTGAGGAGCAGGATATCATTATCGCCAGAGAGAACGATGTCCAAGTCATCACCAAGTTCCAGGAGCTTGCTGAGCATGGACATGTTCACCACCATGTTATCACTGAGATTACCAAGGGAATGGGACACACCACTATGACTGAGGTCCAGCAGCAGACTATCCACGAGACCTTGAAGGGTACTGATATGTAAGCTCTACACGGTCAAATTTACGACTGAGAAGTAGCTAACAGGTTTACAGCATTGCACAAGCAAGAACCGGTACTGGAAAGACCCTTGGTTTCCTTATTCCAGTTGTCCAGAACATACTCAAGGACGCTCCAGAGCTCGCCGAGGCTCCAAGGAGATACGAGCGCGCCCAGGCATCCGACATTCGCTCCATCATCATCTCCCCAACCCGTGAGTTGGCTGAGCAGATTGCCGTTGAGGCTAAGAAGATCACTCGCGGAACCTCCATCAAGGTTCAAGTCGCCGTCGGTGGAAGCAACAAGAGACAGATGCTCCAGCAGATGCAGCGCGAAGGTTGCCACTTGCTCGTCGCCACTCCAGGCCGTCTTAACGATCTCCTTACCGACCCATACTCCAAGGTCTCCGCTCCACGCCTGAAGTCCATCGTCCTCGATGAGGCCGATCGTCTTTTGGACCAGGGTTTCTCCCAGGATATCGAGGATATCATCAAGGTACTCCCAGACAGAAACGAGGTTGACCGCCAGACTCTTCTTTTCTCCGCTACTGTTCCACGCGAGGTCATGCGCTTGGTCAAATCGACTCTCAAGCCAGGTTTTCAGTTTGTCCAGACTGTCAACCCAGATGAGGCCCCAACACACGAGAAGATTCCACAGAAGGTTGTTCCATGCAACAACTTCGAGAACCTTGCACCAGCTCTTGTCGAACTTTGCAGCAAGGAGCTCAAGAAGGCTGAGGAGGACCCAGAGGCCAAGCCATTCAAGGCTATCGTCTACCTTTCTTCGACTGCCAACGTCCACCTTTACGCCAGAATCCTCGAGAACCTCCGTCCACAAGGCGAGACCACTGGGTTCGGCGCCAAGCACCCACTCTACCCAGCTGAGATTCTCGAGATGCACGGCAAGCTTACCCAGCAACAACGTACTCGCATCTCCGAGCGCTTCCGCAGACTTCCTTCAGCCATTCTTGTCTCCTCTGATGTGACTGCCCGTGGAATGGATTTCCCAGGTGTCACCCACGTTATCCAGATCGGTCTTCCACCAAACCGTGACCAGTACATCCACAGAGTTGGACGTACCGGCCGTGGTAACAACGCTGGCGAGGGATACATCATGATCACCGAGCTCGAGATGCAGGAGGGTCGCCAGATGCTCCGTGGCCTCCCAATCAAGCCAGACACCGAGCTCCAGACCGCCAAGGTCGACATGACCAAGGATGCCCAGCTCCCAGCTGATGTTGCAGCTATCTTGGTTCAGACCGGTGAGGCTACCAAGAAGGTCAGCCGCTACGACAAATTGACTGCTTTCATGGCAAACATCGGTACTCTCCAGCCAATCGGCCGCAAGCAGGATATCATTGACTCCCTTTACCAGTGGTCCAGATACGGATGGGGATTCGACTCTCCACCAGCCATCTCCCCAGGATTGGCTGCCAAGATGGGCTTCTCCCGCGTCCGTGGTCTTGTCACTGGGCACGAGTCTGCTCTCGATGATGCACCACGGGACGAGGGTCGTGGCGGTTTTGGCGGCCGTGGCCGTGGCGGAGACCGTGGCTTTGGTGGTCGTGGAGGAGACCGTGGTGACCGTGGCGGACGCAGCTTCGGTGGTGACCGCGGATTTGGCGGACGTGGCGGTGATCGTGGGGGAGATCGTGGAGGAGACCGTGGCTTCGGTGGCCGCGGCGGCGACCGCGGTTTCGGCGGACGTGGTGGTGGACGTAGCTTCGGCGGTGACCGTGGTGACCGTGGTGACCGCGCTCCACGCCAGGAGGCTTCTTTCTAAGCGAATCGTGTGCGGTTTGCCCGGTGTTTCGGGTTCTTGATATCCACGACTTTCTGACGACTAAAGACCACTGTATTCTTGTCATGTATTAAGATATAGACGGATCTTGGGTCGGTCAGACGCATTGTTATACTGCTGCGTTGAACAGCGAGAGAGGTTGGAGATAGAGATATCTCGATGTACGATTGGGATAGATACCACAAAAGCAATTAGGGATGCATGATCACTACGAGGGAAGGTGTATGATATAAAGGGGGGGATTTTACTGGGAAGGCGGGCGATTGGCGTTCCTGTGATCGTGCTGTCTTGCTTTGAGATGGCGCTGGGAGATCGTCAATAACTTTTTCCCAGTTTATAAGCGATGGTTGAGGTGGCGTAAAGCCCAGGTGTATATAGTCTAATTGAGCGAAAACTCTACTTTATACTTTCTTCCTTAACTCATTGACAGTGACATAATACGCATGTTTGAGTTTGACTTCTCTTCCTCTTATTCGCCAGCCAAATCTAACACCGATTCAGCGTGCGGCGTCAACCCGCCAATTCCAACAATTGCTGTTAACCCTAGCTTTTGAAGGATTCGCAGATGGAGTCACCACCATTTATTTAATGGGCAAAAGAACGATATACCTGGTTACAAGTTTTAAAGAACCATCTACCTGGCAGCCTCAAACCCAACTGCCACCTCACCGACAATTCCACGCGCGCCAAATGTGCAAAATACCTCGTCTTGAGCTCAAGCGACAGCAAGAGTTGCCTAAGGTTTGTCTTTTGCAGCGGTATAGCGCGCCATAGCATGTCAAACAGGTGAATAACATCTAAGGGGACGCTTCTGCAAAAATAAAGCATTTTGAAACCCCGAACTTTCCACCAGAAGCGTTCGCGTCAACTGGAAATCGTCACAAAATGAGGCCAGAAGCCACCTGGATTTGGCCAGCACTTGTACATGTTTTCGCAAAGACTTGTAACTGCTGTCCAGCACTGACTTCGAGTGCGAGAAGTAGATCTGGGGCGGCAACTCACCTTTCTAAATTGGACAGGCTGCCGGATATTTTGTTCTTTAAAAGCTTTAATCGGGTAGATCGTTCTTTTTGCCCTTGTTTAATACCTATTCACAGCCAGCTCAGACATTTTTATTTTGCATATGAAACCGGTTGGTCACTCGAATACCTATCTCGCTAGCTAGCACCAAGATTATGACAAGATGTGAATATTTAAAGTTGCCTTTGATAGAGGGCGACTTGAGCAGATTTTCTGACGACTGTGTTTGAGATCGTTTTGGCGGGGTGGCAGCTTGGAATTGAGACAGGGTTTGGTCGGGCTCCACTCGCGCTTAGGACCGCGTCGCGGCTCTTCACATCCACTCCAGCAACCTTCAAAGTTCCTAATTTGGACGTTTGCGACAACCTGCATAGAACGTCAGCATAAGCATAACAAATATGGCTCTAAGAGTATCAAGCTCCCAGCAGAGGAATCTAACTCTTACTGAGGAATTGGAGAAGCTTGAGCAGACAATTACTCTGACACTCCAGGGTTTGTTTACTTTCGCGGTTGCTATCCAGCAGAGGCCTAACAACATGCAGAAATCGACCACAATTTCAGTCGCGCGCATCGAATTGTTACCACAAGCATCCTGCCTATTGTTGAACAGTACGCGAAACACTCCGACGCAGTCTGGGAGGGTTCAAAATTCTGGAAGCAGTTCTTCGAGGCCAGCGCCAATGTCTCTCTCTCAGGATACGAGGAGTTAGCACAGCAAGATGAGCAAGAGGGAGAAACGACGGTGACACAGGGCCATGACGAGACGTACGCCACTACACAGCACGAAGATGAGACCGTCAAGACAGATGTTTCGCATCACAATACTTACGATCATGACGACTCGCTCATGGATAGCAATGATATCAGTGGTAGCACACCAAGAAGGCCACAGTCGAACGCTATGCCCGAGTTCCAGCACTACGATTCTCCATACGAAGTGCTTAAGCGAGAACTGAAGCCACAGTCGAAGTACCATTCTGATGAGGAAGAGGAAACTACTCAACCGCCGCCTGCAACTCCAGGAACCGAGCAAAGGCTGCCGCGCATGTCTATGGCGCCGGAGTCTTCGCCATTTGGACAGACATCATATCTGCCATCAGGCAAGCGCCATGATCCACTTCTTCACAGAGTTATGGACAAGAACTATCGTCTTCAAGCCACACCACACACAGCTCAAAAAGAGAAAGCAAAGACACCACTACAAAAGCCTTCATGGCGCGATATGGGCTCACCTGGCTCCTCATCGCCGTTGCAAGCTCCAACCCTTCACCTCGAAGTCTTCTCATCGCCTATTAGACAACCTGCACTCACTCCTCGCCCTCCATCAGCAAAAAAGCAAGCACTCTACTCCCAAATCAACGCACCCCGCACACCCGGCATTTCTGTCCAAACACCCGCAGCGCGACACACCACCACGAAGCACGAAGGGTTCGCAGACATCAACACCGGCACCAACACCACATCTGGAGTCAGGGAGGAGATTACTTGGGACAGCGACAGCGATGATGATGAGGATATCTACAAGACATTGGGAATGAGTCCGCCGAAGACGATACAGTTTGCGCTGCCACCGAGTAGGCTAGTGCAAACGCCGGCTAGAGATGCGAGTCGGAGGATTGTGGAGGATTTGTATGGCGCTGCGGGAGGCAGGTATGAGGAGATGGATGAGGATAGTCCGAGTATGGTGAGGCCGACGGCTGAGAGGGGGGCTTTTGATGATACCACGGAGACTTTTTAGAGAAGCGATGCACAGGTAGGTTGACTGGGAAATCGGGGTGCGAGTCATGAGGTCAGAAGCCGCAAGGCGGCGGCTGTCACGATGAGAGACAGGCGCAATGACCGTCTTCAGGGTCACGATGGCACGATGGCACGATCTACGATGACTTGATTATGTGGTCAAGCTTGAATCTAATGGAATCCTTGTACCTTTCCTCCTTTCTTCCCATGCTAACCCCTGTTGTATCGAAGTTTCCATGCTGATTGTAAACACGTCGTGCTGTAATTAAACGATTTACGATGCGGTTGACCATCTTGCGGCAGTCCTCGGCCTTGCCTCTTGAAGTGCGCCATCCTATGGTGGAGGTCGCAGGCGTACGGTAACCGATTGATAGCCTGAGGACTGGAAGACAGAATCTTTCGAGACATCCCAGTAGAGGGGGCCCCCCCCATCGTCTTCGTATCCGATCTTGGTTCATAGAAGTGGGTATTGGAAAGCATAGAAGGCGACTTTGTTTCCTGATCAGGCAATAAACTGTTCATTCATGGATATCATAACGCGAGCAAGCAAACCAACTAACGCCTCCTTAGCACACACCATTCAGTTGCTTCCGACCATCCTCTTAACCTTCTCCAACAAAACATTACTCTCCCTTCCCAGCTTCCTCTGCCCGTTCTTTCCCCCCGTCCTCGCCTTAGCCATCGCCCGTCTAAACCTCTCCCTCTCTTCCAACTTGAGTTTCTTCTCCTTTTCCCTCCTCTCAAACTCCGCCCTCCTCTCCTCAGCCTCCTTCTTCTTCGCATCCGCAATCGCCTGCTCCTTCTCAAAATACCCCGGCTTCTTCGCTCTCGGTTTCCTCTCGCTCCTCGGCAGCTTTGGACCAGTGTTGCGCGGCGGTAATGGTTTCTCCTCCTCTACGGGTGCGTCGAGCATAGCCTGGCGGTCTGGGTGGAGTTCGACTGCTGGTTCGGCCTCAGTGGCCTCAGAGGCTGGTGAGGTGGGTGCGCGTCGTTCTTCTGGGGCCTGGATGACGATTGTGGAGGTTGAATCTGGGAGGGCGACTTGAGGCTTGGAGAGGGTTGGGTCGGAGGTGGATTTTACTTTGGCGTAGGATTTTTTGACTTTGGCTTTGTGGATGAGGTCCCTTTTGATTTTTATGACTTGCGGAATGTTAGTCCATATTTTCCTTCAAATTGAAGCAATTCAAGCAGGAGATAGAAGAAGCTTCATCGCCGCATGAAGCTTAGTAGGCGCATCGTACCTTTGCGGCGCCATGTTCCATCTGGAAGGTTGTCTGGGCCGACTTTGAAGCCGCCCTTGACTCTCTTGACTTTCGACTCCTGAGCATCATGCTCTCTGTCTCTCTTTGGCGCCATGGTGGATGATGTATGGTGTTGTGTTGTTTGGAGCCGAACTTTCCTACGAAGGTCCTTATCGGAGCACTGATTGGGAAAATTGATGGTCTAAATCATGCAAACCGAGCAAACTGTTATGTGCGGTAGACCTTAACAACCAGTGACGCAGAGTAGCCAGTAAGGTTACAGGCGGAGCATGGCTCATCACTAAAAACACCCACTGCCCCGAGCCGCCGTTGTCGATGTCATCAGCCCATCGCCATCACCACTCTAAGAAACAGCACGGTCCAAGTACACTTTCCCTTTGTCACCCCTCCATGTCTTCTTACGATCCTGTACGTAATGTTTCTGAGAATATGACCCTGCTTCGTAGTCCTTATGGTTTCTCTTGGAAAAACATGCACAACTGAACCTATTCCGACCTCTTACATCCTCCTCGGTTCCACGACAAGCTTCCGCCAACAAGATCCGCAGCTTCAAAGGTTTAGACCCCGCCATTATTGTCCGAGACAACGCATGAAAGGGAGCAAACGACGACCACATCATAAACCTGTCTGAAACCCGAAGACTGTGGGGTCGCGAATACAACTGATCACGAAATGCCGTTCTGCCAGGACGATGATAGCCATATCTGGTCCTCGCCCTTCGAGAAATCGAGTCTCAAGCACAAATGTATCATACCAAATTTGACCAAGAGACCGAGCTCAGAAAGCTTGCAAACCGAGTTATGTGACGGACCTTTATACGATGTCCCAACTAAGCCAGATACTGGTCCTGACGACGCAGCAGCACAAGCAGACTCGCACAATGCACTAGCGCATGTTACCGACCGACAAGAGCTCATAGAAAGAATAAAGCGAGGAGAAAGTCCAACATGGCGTCCGAAACACTATGCAGAGGACTCATTGTATGCATCTCAAAGCAAGCGGATTTCACGAGAGTCAAGTCCTGCGTCAAGACGAAATTCGCCTTTTCTGCAACTGCCAACGAAGGATGAATATTCAGGACAGGCAGATATAAGCAGCGCGCAGCAACTGAAAGATGGCTTGGCTATTGAACGACCACGGTCTGCGTTGCATTCTGGCAACTTTTCGGAGAATATTAAGGACGGGAGGAACGCGGAGAATACAGGCTCGCCAGACAGCACTTTACGTACGAATTATGATATGCCATCCCCATGGCTAAGCACTACGCCACCAAGAGGATATACACTATCTCGGTACGACCAGAGTGTAACGGCTCCTGTGCCAATACATAGCGGATCTAGGCCAGCCACTACATCACCTTCTGTCTCAGCATCTCATTCCTCGAGCTTCGTCTTCATGCCGCCCACAAGTCCTCTTGTACAGTCCGAAACACAAGATGACTATTCCGACGATGAGGGCGTTTTAAGCAGGAACCCGCGCCGCAACTCATACCAACCGATTAGCCCCAGCCCGTCAACACCCTTCGGTGCCTACTCACGATACCAAACCCCAGCATCCCTCCGAGCCTCACATCTCTACCAAGCCCACCAGCCGCGGCGCTCCAATGGCTCCTTCGGCAGAAGCATATCGGGTCCGGATACCTTCGCCAGCATTCCACCCTTCCTCCGCATTCGCCGCCCATCAGTCTCCGACGGACCACTTCACGCCTCCATGGTCGGCTCATACGAAGAGTCTATTCTCCGCGGCCGCATGTCAACTACTCCCTCCAAGCCTTTTGAGTTCGTAGCTCAGATAGGAGTCCTTGGGCTTGGAAAGTGCAAACCGAATTTGAAATGCCCGTCGCATGTTACGTTGAGCTTTCCGGCGGTTTTTTATAGCTATGCTACTACCAGTCACGGACGGTCACTGAAGGAGGACGGACCGAGTCCTTATGTTGGCAGCATCGATTTGGAGAATGGGTTGCCGCATGTCAAACCATCGGAGAAGGAGCGAGAAAGAGGCGAGGCAAGGAAACGCCGTGAGAGGTCAAGGGCACAGGCTTTGGACGAAGAGATGGTGGATGGCCATGAGTTTGTGAATGCTGAGAAACTGGTTGAGCATAGGAAGCGCCGGAGGTCGAAATCACCTAGGAGTCCAATGGGAGGCAGTTATCGGATACCGCAGAAGGGGCAGCTGCAGATCATTATCAAGAATCCGAATAAGACGGCTGTTAAGCTATTTTTGGTGCCGTATGATCTGGGGGAAATGGAGGCGGGGATGAAGACGTTTATTAGGCAGAGGATATTCTCTACTGGACCTGTTACTGAATCTCCCCAAAGCAGCGACAAGACTCCCAATATGCTGAGGTACCTCATCCATTTACATATCTGTTGTCCGTCGAAAGGGCGTTTTTATCTGCATAAGAGTATCAGGGTCGTCTTTGCGAATAGAGTCCCGGATGCGAAGGAGAAATTGCAGACGGAGATTCAGTATGCGGAGCCAAGGTATACGGCGTATAAGCCAGAAAGGCAGACAAGTCTTACAGGCGCGACGGGTTGGTTGAAGAGGAGGAATGCGACGTTTGGGAGCGTGGATGAAGGGGATGTGATGGATGGAGTCTTGCTCACACATTCCTCTGCTCAATTTAAGGCCGCTCCGTATTCAACGGATTCGTTCAGCAATGGATTTGAGAAACCGGTTGAGCCTATACCGTTCTCGTTCTACAGACGAGAACGTACAACGGCGTCGTCGGATGTTTCGGTTATGGGTGGCACTTCGCGACCTGTGACGGCTTCGGCTAGTAGCTCGAGTGGTGAGAGTGGGAGTTACGGGAAGTTGGCGAAGGGCGAGGATGGTTACGGTGCGTTGGCGTTTGGGAGTGGGAGGGAGACTACGGAGGGGCTACTGGCGAAAAGGTTGAAGGGATTGGGCTGGGGTGAAATAAATGATGATGGCGCTAAGGAAGGAGGAGGCAACGATCTAAAAAAACCGGCTTGAGCAGCAACTGGTTTGATTTTGTTCTGCTGCTGGTGTCCAAGGTATCAAGTGCGTGCCGGCTGGGCTGACTCTGCAAGCATTGCGGCGCGCTCGAAACGTTCATTCAGGAGCTCGGTGCAGGAGAGGAACTTCATGGCTGGGCCCTGGCGTATGATAAGAAAGGGGGACGAGCAAGACCTCGCTTCCGCATCAAGAGCGCAACCAGGATGTCTGAGCCGCGCCCGATGTTTCAGTCACAGGTGTAGACATCTACTGTAATACTGTAAATCAAAGCCACGTAAGAACCAATACCTACATTGCCTTTATTGCATCGTCACAATGGTTAATATGCTCTTTGTGCCTCTCACATTACTTGTTCGTCTTTCGCTCCCTAGGCATCCTATATCCCACCCGTCTCCTCCGTCCTAATAGCCCCCAACGCTCTTTCCAACTCCCTCATCTTCTGTCTAAACATCTCCGCCTCCTCTTCCATCTCCTCCTTACTCCTCGGAATCCTCTTCTCATCCTCAATCTTCGGAAATCTTCCCCTCGGAAACGACCTTTCACCCAGCTTTTCATCCACCTCTCTAGTGCTCATATCCCGGTCCCACAACTTCCCTCCCACATTCCCCTCCTCCCCCGCCAGCTCATCATAAATCCTGTCCCCCTTGCCATCTATTGTCGTCCTAGGGATGATATGCACATGCAAATGTTCCACTGACTGTCCGGCCTCGATACCATCCTGGATCGCTATGTTGAAACTGCCATCCTCTGGAACGGCGGGCAGCAACTCCTTCCCCTTCCCGCCTACCTCCTCTCTGTCCAGTTCTTTGCTGCTAGGTTCCGTGGAAGGGGTGAAATAGGTAGCAGCCAGCATATTCTGCACCTTCTGCACAACAAGAAAAAGGTCCGTTATCTCCGTTTGGCTCAACGAGGTTAGGCGGGCGACGCGGCGGTGAGGGGATATGAGGACGTGGCCTGGAAGGAGGGGCTTGAGGTTTACGAGGGCGAAGCTGTGGGGGGTTGTGTAGAAGACCTGATGAACTTTAGCACAAAAACTTTCCAGGATGATGAACGGATTGGGAGGTAGTGGGAAGAAGTGTATGAGGTCGACACGTGATGACTGATCGAGGAACGGACGGACCTGTGACGTAACCTCGAAGGGGCCGAAGTATACTGGGTGTTTGGGGACGACGGAGGAAGGGGACATGGTGAATGTCCGCTTTTTAGCTAGACTGAAGAGCGTTCGTAGGTTCATCAATGGCTATTTAGATGGATAAGGAGTGGTCGATGTGGGTATGGGTACTGTAGCTATCCACCGAACTTACAGCTCGCCAAACCGCTTGCAAAGCAAGCTTGAATCTGAAAATTTAGGTAGTTCGAAGTAGCTGATACAGACGCACTTAATAGGAATGTGCTTGAATGAAGTGTTCTGGATCCCTGCTGCGAGTACGAAGCTTTGCTTGGCTTGGTTGTCACTGCCATCCCAGAAACTTGCACAAGCCTGGACCAAGCGAATCGCCCCAATGTCAAGGATGACTTAGTTGGTCGGACTTGGATATGAACACAACTCTGTAAGCAGTTTTCAGGATTGAATTTATTTGAACACCTCATCTTTTTTGGGTAGCACCTAAACGATAATACTTCTTCATGTGTTCCAAATCTCCTGGTGTTAAAGTGCTGAATGAACTGCCCAGGACACAAAAACCATTGAAAGATTTCATCACCGTCACACTTAGAACTGTTAAATAGGAAGATATTGTTTGAGCGTTTTATTAGCTCATAGCTCGGTGGCCGTAGTGGCCATTCTTATAGTCAATTCACACAGCTCTATCTGCTCTTCACGCGCTTGCTTTGCATGGAAATGATATCTCGCAAACAACAGAAAACGCCACGCCCAAGTTACCTTCCAGGATACTCCGTCGCCAAAATGCCAATCAGTAAGCCCGAACTACACAAGTCTACTCCTCGTCCCCACCATTAGACTTGCGCTTCTTCTTCTTCTCCTTCGGCTTTTCAGCGTCGTCGCCATCTTCTGGCTTCGAGCGCTTCCTCTTCTTCTCCTTTGGCTTATCGGCCTCCTCATCTGGAGCCTCGAATGCCTTTGCTCTCTCCTTCAACTTCTCAACCTTCTTCTCCTTCTGCTTCTCCTCGCGCTCCTCCTTTATGGCTCTATCCTTTGCCGACTTGTTCAAGAAGTACTCTCCACTCTCGATCTGGAGGTCGACCTTGCTCTTCTCCTGTAGTGGCGGGAATGGCGTGTAAACCTTCTTGCTCTTGTCGGTAACCTTGAGTGGCACACGACGCTTGCTCAAGTTGCGCTTCTTGAAGTGTGGCAAGAAACGGTCCCAACTCTCGTTCTTCAATGCTGGGTCCTTAGCGAGCTCGCGCTTGATCATGAGCTCCTTGATGTGGTAAATTGGGTGGATGTTGGCCATGCAGTCCTCGATAACGCGACGCAGCTCCTTCAATCCTTTGTATGGTCCCATAGCCGACACAGTGTTTCCCTGAACGAGGATGTAACACTCGGTGAGCAACTCCAACGCCTTCAGTGTCGATCCATTTGGTCCCAGAATACGTTGACGACGCTTGACGAAGCGCTCCTTGTTGCGAACGAGGTTGCGGATCTTGATGATGTCGGCGGCGACGCCATCTTCGAGGATCTTGACGGCTTGAGGTGCTGGCACAGAACGGGCAAGAAGCTTAATCAGATCGCGAGCGTTAAGAATGGCGGCTGGGTCGTATGTCTTTCTCGTAGTCTTCACGGTCATGGAACCCTCAACGAGATCCAGCGTACAGGCGATACCGAACTTCTCCAAGCTCTTCGTGACAAGTGGCCATGCTTCGCGCAGGTAGACTTCGCGATATTTTGGGAATAGAGTGGCGAAGGTCGACTCCTCTGTGAATGTTCCTCCCTTGTTGTCCTCTGGCTTGAATGGTTCAACCTGTTAAAGTCAGCACGAGGCTCGGGCAATATACAAGAGCTGAGGAGTTTCCTCCCGGACGCAGAGCTGCGAAAGCAGCGATCTTATTATTAAGACATACCTTCCACTTGTCGATATCCTCCGTATCCCAGGGTTTGTCGTGGTTATGTGTGGACGGCATTATGAGAGCTGTTGTTTATGTCGACGGCGTGGACTGACGAGGCTGGCAAAGAAACTTTGAGGCAGAAGAATTTCGGAGATGCGCAAATATGGTCGGGCCGCCGTAGTTGCCAGCCACACCCAGGGTACGGTAAGCGAGAGCAACCTTATTTACACGACATCCACGCGCCACAACCAACTCCCATCATCCTGAAGCACAGGGGACAACGCCATGATTTGAGTTTAATGTGATTCTCATATGCTATGATGGAAGTTATCATATTGTTCTTATCCTGCAGTGACGCGTTGGCCGCTTTCTACTAGCTCACGATTCGCATGTCTTTCGTAGTACTCCGAGTTATGGACCGGAAGCTGAAATGTTGTAGATAAAAGCCACTAAGTTAGCAGCTATACTGGTCTCAGGATTAAGCCTTGTATCAGAGTGTTCAGAATCAATAGTCGAGTGACAGTAGCATGATTTCGCGACTTCGAAGAATCGCTCACTCGCATTGCCTCTGGATAGTTTGCTCACATCGTACGAGCCATTCTGCAGTGTGATGCCGACAGCCATCCGCGGGTTGGTTGCGGTGCTGAGTGACTGCTTACTCTAGCGGCGTTCACGAAACCGACATTCAACATATCTCCGCAAGCAAGTGTGGGCTTACTGTATATCCATGCACGAGGCTTATTAAGGTGGCAGCAATCATATTTTTGGTGGCTTCAGCAAATCACAGCACGACACCTCAGGGGCTACTGCAAAGCAAATTGACGCTGGGAGGTTACAGTATGCTGCAGAAGCTACCCATGGCATTGACGCCGACCATGGCTGTGGGATGGGCACCCGCATGAGAGTCAACCCACGTGAGCTTGTTGGTGCAGTGAGAGGCGCCATGAAAGGTGACGAGTGTTTCGACATGCACGACGTAATTCTTTGCATGACTTGATATATCAGGAGAGCGCTGCCATCCGACTTCCGAAGATGGAGGCCGCATATCTTAGCCAAATGGAAAATAGGAGGAGCTTGCAATGAGGTCTTTACGCCAGCACGTTTGATTCCCCTTCCAGCGGAACTACGTCGCATTATATCATGAGTGTGCTGACTGTAATGGCAGATTGCAGGTTAAGAGAGATACAGGGTGGGCCATGTGCTCGCCAGTTTATCGCATCAACAAGACATGCTTGCATTTTATGTACTCTGCTTACTCCACGAAAGACAACAAGCCTCGTTGCATAGTTCTGCATGAATATAGGGAACATATTGGCAGCAACTACCTTCTGCGGCGCTAGTAAGAAAAAATTCTTCGGGTCGGCAGTGTATCGAGCTTCAATTCCCAACACACAAGTGACACAACTTACGACGGGAGAGGCTTTCGTCCAATGCAAACATAACTATAGGGGGGTAAGCGGTTATCTGAAACGGCCTCATGACAGACTACTTACAGAGGGAAGTATGCCTGCAAATTAAATGTTAACTAAACCTTTCTCGATACGTTCCGAGCATGCACTAACCTTAAAAGCTGGATTATCTGCCTCAGCACGAGCTTGAGCAACCAAGAGCTGGACGTCGTTGATGGTCATACCGAGTCGTTCAGCTTCTCAAGTCAGCCAAGTCAAAATACGATTCACGAAAGCAACTTACTGAATGGGTAGATAGCGAGGGAGGACAGGAAACTTTGAACGTTGTCTCTGTTGGCAGTCCCTATTTTGTTGTCGCGCTCATCTGTTGATCCCTGGGTTAATCCCACGCTGAAGCCCGGGTTCAGGATCACAAACCTCCAGCCCATGCACATGTTGGCATTGGTATCATCCTCCTGAAAATATTCGTCAGCTC
This sequence comes from Antarctomyces pellizariae, assembly GCA_010623925.1. NCBI lineage: Eukaryota > Fungi > Ascomycota > Leotiomycetes > Thelebolales > Thelebolaceae > Antarctomyces > Antarctomyces pellizariae. Next base: position 101,110 of record WCAA01000050.1, read on the forward strand.
GCCAAACTCTTCCGGCCTGCACATTTGCGGGTGCCATGCCAGGCTCCGTTCGTTAAGCATGAGACGCCATCCACAACCTCCGTCGTACCGGATGCTTCAAGAGCAATGAAGTCTCGTACTGAAAAAGAAGAGCTTACTGGTCGACATCCACAAATCCATGTTCTCTCATATCGTTCGCTAGGTGCAATGGTCTGCGCAGGTCCTTGAGGCCTTGCATACTTTCCACCAATCGCGAGCTCCATTGGCGGATCGCATGTGCTACGAGGACTGTTAGTACTCTGCCTCATTCTCATGTGTTTTGGGATGCACGACACACCATCAGTCAAAGATCCATTGTAGGACTGCACCTGGTAGTACATCTCGACAACCTGGCACCAACCACCTAAGCAGCAGAGTTAGTAACTCTCAAACGAGAGAAGCTTGAAATTTCGAACCTGGCCGGGTAACACGGTACATGTCGCGCATATAAGTCGGCCATCTGTCTGCATCTATCCCCCCTGTATGATATGTAAGCCTTCAATTCGTTCTCGATGGCTATGTAGTTTCGTGCAATAAAACGCGGCACAGGGCTTGTGTTTACCTGCAACCAATTGGGAGTGGACGAGATCGAAGGAGTTCCGAGCGAAAGCGAATCTATCAATTGTCAGTTTATATTTCCTTCGCCATGTTTAAGTGTCGCACCTTCTGTTCAAGTCATCTATCTACACCATTGCTGTCGTCAGCAGGAGTTGTAAATAGAACACACCAAAACTGCCACAGAGATAAAGCTCGAACTGCGGCTGGTTGAGGTTAAGCACATTTGGCAGGTCTCAATCCAAGTTGCTACGAGCTGAAACAACATGCACCCAACAGATTCGAAGCATTGTGCACTCTTCGGCGGTGGCGGATCACCAAGACGACAAGAAGATCCCCACATACCTGTAGGTGGAGGTTAAGAGGAAGCTCCTCTGGCTGCATTTGACTGCTGATGTCGACGCCATAAACCTATGTCTCGCGATTAGCTGGGTCACATCCAGCATCGTTATCTCAAGCGAATGGTATTCCGAATCAGGGGCAAGTTGGAATGAATAAGCGCGAGTAGGGGATTTACTAACTTGGCAATTCGGAAATTGTTCAGCGACTTCAACTGCCCATGTACCGGCCCCATGGCCGCACTCGAGAATCCTTCTTGGGTTGTTCAGTGGCGGAAAAACGAGTCGTTCGTCAAAGATGTAAGAAAGTACGTGGTGCTGTAGCACCAGTCGATCTGTCTCGCCCTGCGACCGTCAACGACCAAACTCTACAGGTTGGTCTTCAGCTGAATAAAGGGACAGCCTACCTCATCAACGGGTGCGAAGTATATCTTATTGTCCAAGGCGAGACGCTGAAAGTCTCTGTTGTGAACCCTCACTACGGCCAAGTAGCGGGGATCGATTGGCACAAGACCTTCCTCGGGATCACGAAAGCTTATACGACGACCGATATTTAGCCCTACGTCTTTTGTAAAGTGCAATATGTGGTTGCTTACCTTGCCATGGTGACGATACTCGTCTTCGCCAACCTTACTAGAAGAGATGATTAAGTGGACTGTGTCACGTCGAGCGTTGCCGACTTTTGTGGCATATTTGACGAGGGAGTCGATCGACCTTCTCGGCGCTCATTAACAGGACCGCACTGGGCCGCCAGTTCTATCGCCACTAGACGATATACAATGTGTGCACATATCATTGGTCTTGGGAACGGAAGAGCTTACTCGGTTGTGTGGCCAGTCATCAAAGGTCTCCAAAAGAGATAACCCTACACAGATTTAACTTAATTAATCGATGTTTCGACTTTAATCAACAATTTCTTCCCTATGCGGCGACTACTCATTTCACAGGCCTACTGGTAATTTCGACTTGCGATTATCCGACAGCATGCTTTTGGAGAAATCCACAGGAACCCTTAGCTGCATACACTTTGCGCTCTACCCGACAGTTACCTGGTGTCACAGCGACTCACCTACAACGAGAAGTTCGAATGCCTCTGATTTCGAGGCAAATATATCAAACCTGCCATCTGGCTCATGCCTCCACTGAGAATAGGACGACTCTCGCATCTTCAAACGCACGCATAAATAAACACAATGCCAGCGGCCGTGCTATCGAGGGGTAGAAGTCCCACACGATCTCTTCCTCCGGAGCTCCATGATTACACAATCAGTAAACGATTGCATCCTTGATCAGGGAGCGCCCATGTCATTGTGCATGCAAAGACGGGGCATGCTTGACTGCGCGCAGGCCAGATGGGCCTCTTCTCTATACGGAGGTTGAAGGTACGAAGAAACAACACTTCTCATTTGAAATATCCCAGCCACAACCGGTTTACAGGTCTCGTCTAGCAGCAGCGAGAGAACGTGCGTATATGGGCTTGTAACTACTCGGCTCACTGTTTCAAATACCGCGTGGCAGGCCATGTGCTGTGCCGGTCCAGTGATGGGGCCGAGTCAACACTGAGCTAAAAAAAAAAAAAAGAAGGCGCCAGGAATGTCCCGAGTACCAGATTCCGAAACGAATCATCCCGCTACTAAAGCTTTAGCAGCGGGGTGATTCGGCACAGACTCCTTCCAAATTTCCTGGATCAACGTCGCCGCCTGGCGTGCGAATAGCAAGCCAAGGTAGTCTCCGGCCTCCGGCATATGAAAAGAGTCTAGGGCATCCGCTGCGTCAAGATCAAGATCAAAATCCCCTGAATGTCTCAGATATCTCCGCAACCGTGTTACCAGCTGTTCAGCAGATCGGTAGTAGCAAATTACCAAGTTAAGAACAAACTGCTTGGCGTTTAGTGAACAAAGCATTGTTCTTTGGAAGTGGAGCTGGCGATGAGGCCGGATCTACCCATCGTCATCCGATAAGATAACGCGACGACCTCCAAAGAAATAGCCTTCCGATCAACGCTATAAACAAAGCTCAATTAACATCATACCACCAATTCACTCAGCTTCCGTAGTAAATTATAACAATATGTTCTCCCGCAGCTTCCTCCGCGCCCGCCAGTGCGCTCGCGCCATGCCCCGCGCCTACACCACTGCCGGCGAACCAGCTCCACCACCTATGCTGCTTAAGATCCGGTACTTCCACTCGTCACTTACTACCATTCTCACCATAACTGTTTCTCAGCACGCATATATGACCTCATTCCCGTAACAGCCATGCTAATAAGCTTTCTCCAGCAAGAACCTCAAAGACGCCATGCGCGCAAAAGACACCAACAAGCTCGCCGTCCTGCGCACCCTCCTCGCCCAAACCCTCAACGCCTCAAAAACTAACTCCCCAATCCTCACCGACATGCACATGCTCGCCCTGATCAAAAAGAACCAGGCCGCATCCTCCACAGCAGCAGCGGAGTTCCTCGCTGCTGGCCGCCAGGACTTAGCAGAGAAGGAGCAGGCGCAGTTGAAGGTGTATGAGGAATACAGCAGTGGTGTTGAGCTCATGGCGGAGGATGACATTAAGAAGGCGGTGCAGGGCGTGGTGGACGAGCTGAAGGCTGCAAGCGGAAAGCTGGCCCAGGGCGAGGTTATGAAGAACGTGTTAAAGGTTGTGGAGGGGAAGAATGTTGATAAGGGACAGGTTGCGAAGATTATTAAGGAGCTCATTACCGGCAGCAAGTAGGGTGGGAAGAGCACGAAATGGGAATGTAAGATATGGCGTGTGCGGCCTGTAATGGCACTGCTCAAGACGCTGAACTATAGACGTAGATTGGCCGGATATGATCTAATCTAGAACTGAGCTCACGAATCCTCTTTCTGGATGTGACGGAAAGTCGTTACGGGCACTCATGAGCCTGTGAGGAGGTTGTCGCTCAAGAGTATGCTCTTTGATATGCTTTAGAATCCAGCAGCTTGGCATCTTACGTCATAACATCAAATGGTTCAAGATTAGGACGGTGTTGACGATGTCTGTATTGCTATGCTCTTATTGCCACAATTTGAACGGCAAAATACTTCAGATTTGATTCAAATCTATAACGCCTTTACTATGCATGTCTTCGACCTCAGCATTACACCGATCGTCCTCAACAGGGCGGCTCCTTGACGCCGTCAACATGAAACGTGGATATCGTTCAACCATCTCTCAACACCAGAAACTCCGATATATCAGTATTCGTAACACCAACACCATACATCCGCGTCCGCTCAGCACAACTCTTACACGTGCCGCAACAGCTTGACCTGGCCGTGTTCCACCACGGCGCTATTGTCCGGCTTCACCCCCCATTACTTCGTTTTCCGCATACTCAGTCTACGCACCACCATCCTCATCTGCCTTCAACCCGCTGTAAGCAGTCCCCTGATTCGCCGTGCTCAACCTCGCGCAGAGCCCTAACAACACCACCGTTTCCGTCGCAGCATAATGATTCAAGCTATCCAACAAAATCTGCAGGTGCTTGCTAAAATTGTGCTCGTACTTGTGCAGCGTCTGATCAATCTTCTCCAGCCTCGCCGTACAAGACGCTTTGTCATTCGCTGAGATCGAGTCCGAGGATCGTGCAACTCGTTCGTCCATGAATCTCTGCCATTGCTTTTTGGACATGTTGTTTGGCTTTTGGTTGCCTGCGAGGTCGATGTCCGTTTTTTCGAGCTCGCGGGAGAGGTAGGCGGTGTAAGAGGCGAACATGGAGCAGGTGTACATTAGTTTGGAGTGCACCTGTTAATACGTTAGTATGTGTGAGGTCAGATGGTAGAGGGAGACTACTCTAAGAAGCTTGCCGTTCGTTAGCATGCACTCCTTCATACATGTATCCATGAACGAGACATGATCTCTCATCAGGCCGTCCACCGTTCTGCCATTGCCATCCGGACCATCTATCCCGTCGTCGTTAGACTCCAGCCTTGCCATGAATGCCTGCCAATTGGGCTCAATAACCTCGGCGGTACAGAAGTATAACAGTTGCTGAACGAAAACAAGCATGCGCGAGCGCAGCGTCCATACTCTGCGCTTCCATTTCTCGACCGCTTTGTCCGAGCTCCTGTGCACCCATGATGTGCCACGGTTATGGACTTGCCAGCTCGAAACTAACTGTGACTCGAGATAGCGCAGGGAGAGCAGGTAACGGAACATGGCTTGATATCTCCATACGGTGTGTCGACTGATGACCAGCGATACTGGAAAAGGCACTGAGCAGTCGAGTTGAAGTGAGGTAAATCCTATCGCTGACTTATCCGCTTCGAGAGTGGTCGATGCTGGCATTATGAGTCCACCCTCTTCGGCACCGGTAATGTTGATGACCTTTTGGAGCTGAGCGGTCAGGCCAGTCTCGTTCATCTCCACCCTGATATCCTCCTTAAACGGATCTTGCGCGGCAATGCTGCCAGGCTGTCGTAATACAAGGTCGAGCAAAGATTGTAGTTTGGTCGTATTAACAGACCTGACTGGTTTGCGCAGCTCAGATGCACCAAGCTCCAGGAAATAGGAGAAGAAGTCCGACTGATCGAGGAAGAAGTAGTGCTTGAAAGAAGTAAGACGAGCTGGAAGCTCGTGGGTGGTAACCAGAAGCTTGAGGAGCGATTCGTTGGCATGCGCATATGCGCTATTGATGTTGTCAAGGAACCGGTTGTCGTCAAATGACCTTGGAACGTCCTTGACTGCCTTTGAAACATCCACGCCACCACATTCTCTTACCACGTTCAGGTACTTTCCAGCCTTGAGCACCTTGTCCTTGACAGCTTCCAGTTGTGGCGGCACATCGTTTGGTCTCAATGTGTATCTGTGTCCCCAATACTCGTCGGTAAAATCGTGATCGAGGTGCTCTCGCTTGATGCTCTTCCGCTCATTGACCAGGAACTCTGCATGCGGGTCCTTTATACTTCCATGGTGCAGCCACTCGTTCAACATGGTCATATATGGACGACTTGCATCACGTAAGAGACCCCGTAACAATGCTCTTGCCGCCGGATCGCCCGACATCGCCTCCAACCTCGTCGTTACCAGACCCAATATACTGCCTCCTTTCCATATCTTCTTCCCAGGTACAGCGCCCGCACCAAAGGACCCTCCATCCTTCAAGCTCTCCAGGATATTGTTTATGTCATCGTAATCCTCGTCCGAGTCCTCTGTATCATCGTCGTCAAGTAGCGAATTCTTCTTGAGCACCTCCTTAGCAAGCGCATGCACTTGGAACATCATATGACTTGTTGGTAGCGTCCTTAGGTTCAAGACATGCAGCGTGAAGGTGGGGTTTGTAAGGAACTGTGTTTCGAGTTGTGCAATCAGGACTAGGTAATCTTGCAACAACCTTCGTATTGCAGCACACAGAGCGTGGCTCACAGCGCCAAACTCCTCCCTGCTCTGTACCTCCACAAAGGCCTCTATAGCTCCGTAGTATGTCGCCGTCTTTAGCATACTGGATGTCAGGTCTCGTAAGCTAGGGTCCAGTCCGGGCAAAACTTTGAAGGTCGGTCCCGCCAAACGGAGCTTCTCAACTGTCGGATCGTAACCAGGCGCAAAGCGAAGGTAGTTCCCCTCATAGCCCATGAGCACGAATAATAAGTCTTCCAGGATCAAAGCCTCTTGCATGTCGAGAGGCAGAGTGTTCAGCGGTATTAGCTGGAGCGAGACAGGCGCTACGGTTGCCAACGGAGGTCTCGAGACGCGCGGTGCCATAGGCGCTGTGGTATGAGGCACAAGTGTCGCTTCGGGATGCCATGGTATCTCTGATGTTCCTTGCCTGGTTGGAGCCGGCCTTATTTCTGGTGCTCGATATTTGCTACTGCTGTCGGCATGGCGATGTCCTCGTTCACTGGGCGCAATCGAAGGTGGTGGTCGACGATCTGTGTCACTGCGCGGTTTGTGAGTCGACGTTTCGCGAGTCGTTATTTTGTGCCTCTCCCCCTTCAACTCCTCTCCTTCCCTAGTTTGCCTATGCGATCCAGACGCCATACGTCTTCCGGATGTCGTCGACTCAGCGCGCGGTGAATGCGATCCTTCTCTGCCTCCAATCCGTTCAGCCTTGCTTGCTGTCAAACGTGACTTAGCGTTTGATATCCCTGGTTTAAGAACATTACGGCGCTCATGGTGTACTGAGGCCCTGGAATCAGACATAGTAGTGTGAATTCGATTTCATAGGCGTACAGCGCCAGTACAAGTCGGCAGCGAAATAGCTATGTTCCAACTGTAAACATTATGGCGCTGCCACCTTTGGCGGGCGACGCGTGGGTTGCTGGTCGAGACACGCGCCTGTCGCGTTCGCTAATGTGGCTTGCGGCCTAGCTTCCGGCATACAGCACAGCTTCGTCAGGCCTGTGCCTGCCTTACCACATTGACAGGGCCCGTCTTCAACGACATATTCACAACTTTCAGAGATACCCGGTCAACACAACTCCATATCGACTATACGCTCCCAAAAAGACACAGCGTGGCCCATTATACACAAACAAGCACCGAAAATAGACAACAGTTATGTTTATCGCACGCTCCGAGTATGGTAAGTCAGCAAACAGCCTCACCTCACAAGGTCGCTAGAGCTTGTCACTAACAGGTCTGGCAGATCGCGGCATCAAGTAAGCTTCCCAAAGCTCCGTCTTAGCTGTATGAAGGCACACTGAACCTTTCTGACATTCCGCGCAGCACCTTCTCCCCAGAAGGCCGCCTCTTCCAAGTCGAATATTCCCTCGAGGCCATCAAGCTTGGTTCCACCGCCATCGGCGTTGCAACTGGCGGCGGTGTCGTCCTCGGTGTTGAGAAGCGTGTTACCTCCACCCTCCTCGAGACCTCGTCTGTAGAGAAGATTGTCGAGATTGACCGCCACATCGGATGTGCCATGTCTGGCCTCCAAGCCGACGCCCGTTCCATGGTCGAGCACGCTCGCGTGGAGTCCCAGAACCATGCCTTCAACTACAACGAGCCACTGAGAGTTGAGAGCTGCACACAGGCGATTTGTGATTTGGCGCTGAGATTCGGCGAGGGTGCGGATGGCGAGGAAAGCATCATGAGTAGACCATTTGGTGTTGCGCTTTTGATTGCTGGTTATGATGAGGATGGACCACAATTGTACCACGCGGAGCCAAGTGGAACTTTCTACAGATATGATGCGAAGGCTATTGGTTCTGGATCAGAGGGTGCACAGGCCGAGTTGCAAAACGAGTTCCACAAGGTGAGAGAGAAAGCTACCTTGAGGGATGATATCAGATGAACATTACTAACCGGATGTTTAGTCTTTGACCATCGAGGAGGCCGAGACTTTAGTCTTGAAGACCCTTAAACAGGTCATGGAAGAGAAGCTCGACTCCAAGAACGTCCAACTCGCAAGCGTCACCAAGGAGAAGGGTTTCAGAATTTACACCGACGAGGAGATGGCAGCCGTCGTTGAGAGATTACCAGCAAACTAGACCAAGACCTGCTTTGATTGATAGCGATAGCACAATGGAGGCTCTGGAGTACATTCACAATGCCTGTATTTCATGATTTGAGATGAACAAATACTAAATACAATGCTCACACCATTCCTCCTTCAATTTTGCGCCCTCAAGTAAATGTTGCCACTTTAAATTGTAATCATAAATAAGAATCATTAATCGTAAATGTATGCAGTGCCAGAATACTGTGGTCCTCATGGAACTATAGATGTATACCCCAAAATGCTCGCAGTTCTGCTGTCTTTTCGATTTTTGTGGATTGGCTCGATGCCTCGTCGTTCAAAGGCGCTATCTCCTCAATATTCTCATCGGAAGCAAGAGGTTGACTACTCGGTGGTGATGGGTACGGCGCTGGATCGGTGCCCGATTGTAAGTTTGTTTGTGGCTGAACTTGCCCCTTGGCTTTTTCGGTTCCTTTGTCGGCAACGGTAAGTTCTTCTGTGGAGTCTGCTACGGGAGTGTTCGCATCTGTAGCATCTACAAAACTTCCAAAGACAAGGAGGTTATACTCAAGAAGTTCATCGAGAGTGGCTGGTTCAATGATAGCATCATCAATCGGTGGCTCTACAATGTTTGCATGCCCAGCGTTCATCTGAGATTGGCCATGGGAACCAGGATGAGCTGCTGAGAACTCACTTAGCACAGTGTTCGAAGACGGGTCTTGCTCCAGACCTCGATTATCCGAATCCTCATCCAAGGTTCCTCGAGGGTGCTCGATTCCCTGCAATGCTGACTCAATTGCGCGGTTACCTTGTTCTTCGGCATATAGCGGTGACAGATAGTCCTCAACACCACCTAGGGCTTCGGGCCGACTGTTCGCTTCCTCAACCAGCTCTGCAAGCGAAGCTTGCTCCAGTAGTTTGCCTTTGGCCGTTTCCGGCACTCTCCCAGCTTCTTCAGCGGACATCTCCAAAGATGTTCTCAACGCTGACTCCGCTGAGCTCATTCCCTCGCCTGTAGCACCAAGGGCTGCAAAATGTCGAGTTTCAACCAGTGGTGTTGATTGTGGATCGAAGTGCTCAGTTAGAGTAGCACCTGCGTCTCTGTCGAAATCATCTATAATATCCAGAGGTTCATTGGACAGTACATTCGGGTCTTCAGCAGCGCGTTCTAGTTTGTCGACTTCATCGCACTCCAAGTAGTGACTGTCCGGCGAAACTTCAACCACAACAGGTTCCTCGTCATGTAGCTCGAGCTCGTTATACTCCATGCGAGGGACCCCGTAGAGCGGGCTAGCATGACTAGAATGTCGACGATCATCATCTTCTGTAGGATATCTGGTTGGCGACCTCCCTCTGGCCATAAAGTAATACGGCTCTCCTGACATGTCCGTAGGCGCATTAACATAGGTATGTGTCCCGGCCGAGATAGCTACGCCTGTGTGCTCCGGTTGTTGAGAGGTCGCCAGGCGCCTAAACCTATCAATGTCGTCACGCTCAACAGCATTTTCTGGATCAATGTAGTGATGCTCTTCCGGGCCTGGTCGTGTTTCATGCTGTCTAACTGGACCCTCCCCCAGCTCCGGAAACATGCCGAGTAGTTTCTCCGTATGTCCTCTTGCTCTTGGATCGTCGCTCAGGCAGATACTCACCAATGCTTTGTAATAAATCGGGATATTGTTCGGCGTGCGGTGATCAGGAAACGTCAATGGCCTAGACTGAATCTCAGGCTCATCCTCCTGCATCGCTATCGCCCATAGCACCATGCCCAGCTGGAAGATGTCCGACTTCACACCTATGTACATAGCGACTCGCTGCTTACTGTCGATCAAAGCGGCAATTTCAGGTGGCTCCCATCCGACTGGACAACCTCTACGATTGATATCGATAATTTTCGCCTCGTCATCACAATCAATCACGATGTTGGAAAGCGTAAAATCACCTTGAACAAAACCAGCTAAACCAGTTTATTAGTAGAGCCCAAATCAAAAGATATGAACACTCACCTTCGTGTATCTCGGACAACCCCTGGACAATCTGTTTAGCCCAGCGCTCCCGGCGGGGCCACGACAGCTCGCGCTTTCCATCATAGAGTACATCGATCAGAGCGCCCTGTTCAGCATTACTGATCAAAAGCCCTTTTAGATAACGTCCTTCGTTGTCAGTAATAACGCCTCCGAACTGAATAACACTGTTCGAGCCACTCAGGCGATTTAAGGCATTAACTTCATACAGGAATTCCTCCGTCGTATCCGGACCTGGAATTTCTTTCTTGATGAATGTCTGCCCATGGACAACCACCTTGTACACAAACCCAGACAAGTGACAGTCAAATACGATGTCCTCTTCTTTTACCCTAGGACAACTCAGATGGCCAATGGCCGCAACAGGCGGGAAATGTATCACCTCGTTGATGTCCTCGGTAACATGAACATGCAGCCTTTCCTCCTCTGTGGCAAGCTTCAAGTTCGTGACTGTGTCATAAAACTGTATGTCTGACAGAGAGTCTCGAATAGCCTCGTATATCTTGGCACTCTTGTCTCTCTGGTACTGTGTATGTTGCAAATCAGCCTCTAACGAACCCACAGCCGCATTACGGTAATCCAGCGAGATCGTGACACGACGCCAGTGCGTTGGCGTTTCGGCAAATGTAACAAAGAACTTCTCCCGATTGGATCGATCTCGAAAGTGCATGCTTAGGTTGAGGATCCACTGCTTTTCCAGTTCTTCTTCGAGTTCGTCGTCAAACATGTCGTGGACGGCCAGGGGTAGCACAGCGTTGCCTTTGCTTTCCGGCTCAGTTTCTATCGCCTCAGTTATGATCGAGGGTTCCATCTTCAGGGCCTCGGTCTGGGAATCATGGGGTTGATCAGGGCCGACTACCAGCAACGGCGCTGACGTCCGGCCAGATGATAGTGCGATTCGTGATGATCCACGATCCGAGTCGTTTTGCCTTGGGTCGACAGAGAGAGCTCGCCTTCCAAAATGAGGCTGTACAGGCTCTAGTTTCACGCGGAGCTCTGACTGCTGTCGTTTGAATGTGCCAGGCCGGGGAAGGCCTGGGATCACTTTTCTCGACTTCTTCCTGCCCATGGGCGAGGGTGCTTCCGATTGAGTATCATCTTCCGGCAGACGGCTGGCGTCGTCCTTTTTCCACCACGGCCATCTCCACCCCAGTGTTCGGTGATCCGACAACGATCTTTCGTGAGGCGGGTGCATTTGATCTTGGAACGATAGCAGCTTTGCCGTTGAGTAGCGGTGAGGCCCAGAGTTTGACCTCTGCCGTTGTGCAACTCCGCAAGACTTCAACCATAGATTGTTTTCTTCTGGGTCGATGCGTGTTGATGCAGCGTGTTTGGCGTCCCATGCAGAGAATCTTGGTATCTGATCGTTGATAAAGTTTGTTGTTAGAACGCAGAAGTACGATGCATTTGCAGAACTTGGGAAGCAGCGACGAATAGAGGGGTTGAGTGTACGACTCAAATCAGTATTCAGACTCAGTGAAACGGTTTCTCGCGAGAACTGGCTTCGTGCGATATCGAAGTGCTGCAGCTATCCGTACATGTATCAGAAGGTGAAGATTTTTCGACGGCAATCAGTTGGTGGATCGGGACAGCGGGAATATGAAGACTGATTGAGGTTCATATAAAACACCAAGCTTTCGTTGTAGGCAAATATCTCAATGGCTTGATGGAGTGATTGGAGCTCCTCTTCAACGAACGAAAGATCCTTGTATGACGAGAGGTTCAAGCACAGAATGCAATGCGATGCAGACGCATGGTCCAACGTTTGCTGGCAGTAAGACCATTTTCGGCGACTGGCTCCTGAAGCTAAATAGCGAGGGGTTGGTGAAGATATGATTTGTACAAAGTACTTCGAAGACAAGGTTAGTGCGCCAGCATAGCCACAGCCATCAGGTCGCCGCTCTATCATCTCAGTGACGGAACGCGCCTCGTAAGGTCGCGTTTGGTGGAGTCTGTAGCCTTGGGGGTTTGGCGCTAGCCTGCGGAGCTATTAGCCTGCGGGGTTGAGAGACAACTGTAGATACCAGTTACTCTAAGAGGACAATCACGATTGTCAAAACACCTACCATGCTGGAACAAGTATACAAGGTAACTGTATCGAGGCGGGTTGCGTTGGGAATATTATATCCAATGCTCGCCGTCATAGGACCGATGCCGGTGACAGGAAAGCGGCAGTGCGGCGAAGCTGTCAGAAATGTAAGGCATGTTGACCACGCCGGGGAAGCACTTCGTCGCTCCTTTGCATCTAAGTTCTGCGCCGTTGCGCAGCATCTAAGCAACTTTCTCTGATAAAAGCTTAGTTCCGCCTCGGGCACCAATGTTACAGCCTTGCCACGTTTTAATCTCATCTCATTTGATCATTTCTGAGCGACATCTGTATCCTATGAGATCTACTAGAACCTGCGTCCGGTTTCAAACGAACTTCCTGTTTCCCGGAAAGTCGACTCACTCAGGCTATGGTCATCTCCTGAGACCAAGAGTCCAAGAGCTGGCCATCGCCGAAATCTTAGTGCAGCCCTCAGACGTCTTAAGATTCCCGTGGGCGGTGAAACATGCTGATTTCGTGCCATAGGGAAGCATCCGCGAATGCCATAGTTCGTCACGGAGCTTGGAAGGTCTCCTGGGGTATGGAATAGTAAAGATGACATTGAAATATGTTGCTTACGCGAATTGATTGCTGGTTCATAGCCTCAGACGAGGTAGAAATTGGGCAGCGACAACAAGCAGAAGTTTACCTTTGCGGTGGGCCTTGAGAAGCTTTTCCATAATGGCGAGATCGTGCTTGAGCCACGATTCGCAGTCGAGGTGTACTTACGCCTCGTGTGTTGCGTTGGCTATGCATGACAAAGCTCCGGATGAGCCGCTGCCAGCCAGCAACCTTCCTGCCGCCAGTTCGCCCTGCGAAGCTGCAATCACGGTTCATGGGTAGTAAGCCTTTGATTATGCCTCCCACCTTGCGCAGCAATAGACTGGAGGTATCAGAAATTGAGATCTTTAGCTGATTGAATACATGCAAATCATCTCAACTCTACTGTTGACGTTATGGTATTCATGACACCGGGATCCGACCATCCGCCGACACCTCTATCTTATGCTCTGTGTTTTACACCAATATCGTACAGATGACGCGCCATGCGCCGAAAATGCATTCGCCAGAGAGAAGAGTTGCTCAACCAGTGGTGTCGAGTTTCCCGACGCCACAGTAGCAAGAGCTAGATTTATGCGCCGTCGCTTATCCGGAAACCCCCATTCTACCATGTCTATTCGCCTTTCAGTCGTCGTCAGAGTCCTCGTCCTTACCATCTTCCTTCTTGTTCTTGGAAGACAATTGCTTCTTCCAAACCTTGTTTGCTTCATCCTTGTCTAGACCAGGGAAGACTAAGTCGAAGACATCAGAGTACCACTTAGCCGGGTGGCCAACTATGCCTTCCTTGATATTCTGCCATAAATGTTAGCTCATGATTTCAGGACGCCCATTTGTTGTATGATGCCTTACCTCTGGAAGCTCAAGCCAGTCAGACATGTTGTCATTCGGGAAGATAATCATCTTGGATCCGGCGCGACGGGCAGCAACGGTCTTCTCTCTGAGGCCGCCGATTCTGAGAACTTTACCGGTGACGGTAAGCTCACCGGTCATGGCAATGGTTGGATCAAGCGGCTTGTTCAAGGCCAAAGACATAAGAGAAGTAGCCATGGTGATACCAGCTGATGGGCCGTCCTTTGGAACAGCTCCCTCAGGGCAGTGAAGATGGATCTTCGCCTTGTCGAAGAAGCGATTCCCAGGGAACTTCTTCGCCATGACTGACTTGGCGAATGAGTAGGCGATGGTGGTGGACTCCTTCATGACAGACTTCAGGTTACCAGTGATAGCCATGCCAGGTCTCGAATCTGGCGACAATGCACTTTCGAGGATTGACTCGACGTACAAGGCTGCACCACCCATCTGGGTCCAAGCAAGACCCATTGCAACACCTGGCGGAGTGACGTCGTAGAGTCTGTCAGAAGTGAAGACTGGAGGGCCGACATAATCCTTGAGGTTATCCTTGCCAATACTAACATGTACACTTTCCGGAACAGCCAAGCTAACACGAGGAACCTCTGTGCGCTCAGACTCAACATTCTCAGAAGTTGTCTTCACGTCGGTGGTATCCTTCTCGGATGCCTCTTGAGCAGCCTTACCCTCCTCTGTGAGAGCGGCAGACTCCGGAAGGGCCTCCTCACCAACCTCTTGAACGATCTTGAGTGCAGACTTGCGGTAGACCTTCTCGATCTGCTTCTTCAAATTACGAACTCCAGATTCGCGACAGTACGACTTAATAAGCTCTTCAATCGCCTCCTTAGTAAGATCGACGTCGACATCTTTCAAACCGGCAAGCTCCTTGGCAGCTGGGCCAAGGTATCTCTGCGCGATGGCCATCTTTTCGTCAGCAACATAACCAGACAGTTCGATCATCTCCATGCGGTCAAGTAACGGGCGAGGAATGGTGTCCGTCATGTTAGCTGTGCACACGAAGAGAACTTTCGACAGATCGACTGGCACATCCATGTAATGATCTAAGAACGAGTTGTTCTGCTCTGGGTCAAGCAGCTCGAGAAGGGCGGAGGCTGGATCTCCTTGGTGACCTCTTCCAATCTTGTCGATCTCATCGATAAGAATCAACGGGTTCTCGGTCTGACACTTCTTCAGTGCCTGGATGATCCGCCCTGGAAGAGCGCCAACGTAAGTACGTCTGTGGCCCTTGATCTCGGCGACATCGGTCAGTCCACCAACACTAAATCTGTAATACTGGCGGTTAAGAGCTCTGGCGATAGACTTTCCTATACTAGTCTTTCCAACACCAGGTGGGCCGACGAAGCAAAGGATTTTGCCCTCAACTGTGCCTCTCAGTTTCCCAACAGCAATGAATTCAAGAATCCTGTCCTTGACATCCTTCAATCCGTAATGATCTTCATCAAGGACAGTCATGGCATTCTTGATGCCAAAATTCTCTGCGCTTCTTTGACCCCAGGGAATCTGGGTCAACCAGTCCAGGTAATTTCTTGTGACATTAAACTCAGACGCGGCAGGCTCCAAATGCTGCAACTTATTAAGTTCCTCATCAAATACCTTCTTAACGACATCTGGCATCGCCAACGTAGCTGCCTTGGTCTTGAACTTCTCAACGAGCTTATCCTTGCCATCAGACTCAATACCGAGCTCTCTCTTAATCCCCTTCATCTGCTCCATCAGCCAGTACTCCCTTTGGCGTTTCTGGATCTTGCTCTCTACATCCTTGGAAATCTTTGATTGTAATTGAGCATTCATGAGTTCCTTCTTCAGCACAACGAGCGCCTTTTGCAGACGCTCTTCAATGTTAAGAGTCTCGAGTACATCCTGAAGCTCGGCAACTTCTCCTGTAGACACAGCAGCGGCAAAGTCTGCTAACTTCGCTGGCTCCTGCATAACATTGCCTGCGGACTGGCTCATGGAGAAGGTGGAGATCTGATCTCTGAACAAACTATTCAAGCTGGCAACCTCCTTGAAGACGTTGACAATCTCATTGGTGACTGCTCTGATAACAGGACTCTTCGGATCGTGCGCCTCCTCGGTAAGATTCTCGACATTGACAAGACTGACTGGGTACTTCTTTAGGAATGCGGTAGGCTCGGAAGTGGCGACTGGCTCATCAACAGTCTTTGCATCAATGGCTCCCTCCTCAAAACTAGCTACGGCGTCTGGCTCTGACACGTCTAGCTTCTGTGGAATCAGCTCGGGGGTGACATCGGCTGCTGATGCGGCATCATCGTTCTTTGGAAGCGTAGTAACCTTGTCAGGTGTCACCAATGCGGACATCTTTATCCTTCTGTGTGGGTACAGAACGGCGGTGAGGGCGTCTGGCTCTCCATGAACCGGGAATGCGCTCGTAATTTGAGCGAACACTCCAACGTCATGTACCTCGTCCATGCTGTCGATTGTGTCCTTGTCCGCATTATCGTCCTTGAAAAGGAAAGCACCAATGTACGGTTGTCCACGCTTTATCATCTCTTGAATCGCTGCGGCTACATTTGCGTCTCTTATGGTAACTGCCTTGTAGAATCCTGGGAAGAGCGGTCTTTTAGCAATTGGAATGGCCATGACCTGTGGGTATATTTCTGGCACTGTCGGCTTCTGCAAAGTGCGGTCGCCCTTGCGTCCCTTCTTTCCTCCGTCACCACCCGAGTTGTCGCCAATTCCACCGGCTGAGCTTCCTTTTCCATCTACGGCAGCTCCTGATCCGCTTGCTGGCACCGATGACTCTTGGCTCTTATTCTTGGCCGCTGTCAGATCATCTCGTTTCTCATCTTTCTCTGTCTCAGCCTCCTTCTTCTCTGCCTTGATCGCAGCTTCATCTACCGCTGCATTCTTTCCATCTTCTTGGGAGTCCTTCAGCAGTGGCGAGAATGTCGAGAAGGTTAACGTGGGCACTGGAGCTTGAATGCTGCGCCGCGAGCTGGAAAAGATGGCGTTTTTGCTTGTGCGCAGTCTTAATGAGGAATAAGAGCGAGAAATAATCGTCGAGCTACGACTTGCCGAAGCTCTATACACGTTTCTGAGAGCTGGCCTCCACGGGAGGTTCTGACCGTAAAGCATGCTGGAGGCGATAAACTAAGCTTGGCCAGATGGCGGACGAGGTGCAGCCTCTTGTTATAGGACTTCTGCTGGTCTCAAACTCAGAAGGCGCTCGAAGGGATATAAAATAATTCACCTCCGGGTATTAAAAAGAGGATATGTGAAAGCAAAAGTGAAGATTGAGAGCTGGTAACGTAATATGGTGTCGGAACTCAAGATGTCATCGGGCGGCGCGGCTGGCCTCAACATCCAAATCCTAGCGGGCCGAACAAAACCCGATAGGAGCTTACCAATTGACAGGACAAGGATTAGTGGCGATCGAAACTGGCTCAACCACCTGGAGCTTGACTTGTTTTTTTTTTATGGATGTTCAATCTTTAATGAAATTCCACAACATACTCTGTAGTTGCAAAACATCTTGATCTACAGATCGTTTTGAAAACAATCAGGGCAATGAACTCGCCAGGATGGCACTTTCGTTGCCCGCCGGATATGTGGCATAGTGCCCGTATCGGTACTAAGATATTGGGTAGCTTGAGCTTCGAAATCAGCAGTGCACACAATCACATTTTGGAGGTCCATGGCTTTCATTGCTCATAGTATAGTTATCTTTCACAAGACTAGTTCCGCTACAACCCAACGCTCCGGGCTCATGAGGATGATTCTGTCTTTTGTTGCCGCAGCGGCCGCGAGACGATACCACTTTGAGTAGCATCAACATCGTTCCTGAAAGGCTCATTTCCATGAATTTAGTCCAGCCCATGGGTCTGGAGTGGCAGACTGCGAACCCATTCGTTGTTGCCCTTGCTGGTAGCTTGCCGTGTTTTGTCCATTCTGACTATTATAGCCATCTGGAGAGAATGTCTGCTGAGGACCGAGCGGCGGAGGCCCTGGTGGTGGAGGTGGCGGGACATATCCTTGCGACACGAAGTGTTGCTGGATGAGAGATTGTTGCGGGTGTTGGTACTGATATTGGTTTGGCGCGAACTGCGTCTTTGTGGGAGGGGGCGATGCAGCTTGTCCGTACTGACGTTGGGCAAACGAGCTTGGATCGTAGTTCCCGGGCACTTGAGGCGCTGGCTGTGAGCCCGTTTGACCGTAAGGGTCCTGGAACCAGCCTGTTTGTTGCGAATGAAGCGTACCAACTGAAGGAAATGACATCTGCCTTGGCTGAGGTGGTGGCGACTTTGGTACTTGGTATTGGCCGGCAAAGTTATTTGGAGGATAATGGACGGAGGGGGATATTGAGGTTTGGCTACGAGATGGCGGCTTGCTTGATGTAGGGGAAGGATCCATCGACATCCGTTCCATCAGGCCCCGAAGACGCTCACGCTCACGATCTGCATGTCCTCCTGAGCTGGCCGTTCTGTCAGCCTCAATTTGATGGAGAAGTTGTGCACCCTCAGAGCGGCGATTGCTGACAAAGGTCTCCACGTTCTTCTCGAGGCTATTGACAGTGTCCCTAATCTCCT
This sequence comes from Antarctomyces pellizariae, assembly GCA_010623925.1. Lineage (NCBI taxonomy): Eukaryota > Fungi > Ascomycota > Leotiomycetes > Thelebolales > Thelebolaceae > Antarctomyces > Antarctomyces pellizariae. The sequence continues at coordinate 119,508 of WCAA01000050.1, forward strand.
GATACCACTTTTTGGCTGCGTTGAGCCCCTCTTCCAGCTCGCGAAACTCTTGGTAGACGCGTTTATACTTCGCCAGGACGGTGGACTTTTGACGATTGATTGCTTCGTATTTGCTTTGCTCTGAGCGTATTCTTTTATCCTGGAGGAGACTGTTGAAACTCACAGTCAGGTCTTTCATAAGAAGTGACTGCTTGTGGTTGGCCTGCAGTAGTCGTGTCTGATAAGGACGAAACTTCTCAAGCTCTGACTTAAAAAGCTGCGTCTCATGAGTCGACACGGCTTTTTTGTTCAGAATCAGGACTTGAGAAATATCATCATTGTGAGCCTGCGCCTTGTTAGAAAAACTCTTGGTATGAGCACGAATCGGCATACCTTGTCCTTGAGGTCCTTCAGCACCTGACCTCGCTCTCGCTTGATAAGATTGAGTTTCTTCAATATGTCTTCAACTTTATGGACTTGATCCATCACGCTAGGTTCGTCTTCGTCAAAGTCGGTATCGAGAAGATTGCCATCCGCATTGCCTGATAGAGGGCTGCCGACGTCGTGACGCTTACCACCAACCTTGATTAATGCTCGCTGAAACAGCACATCGGCCTCCCCAGTCTCGCCAGCTGACCTCATTTCATCAAAGTCTACTTCATTTGCGCGCATTTTCGAATAAAGTATGCCATCGCTCCTGCCAGCCTCCTCCAACGCATCTCTGTAATTTTTAATGTCGTCTCTCAACGTCAATGTCAACCTTGAGCTCGGCTGTTGAGTCCATTCCCCCTCATATTTAGATCTCATCTTCTCACATACGCTTTCCTCCATGTCTAGTTGCTTCGTGCTCTTGTCAAGGACGCTGAGTATAGACTCTCTCGTGCTTTTCAGGTAATCAAATGTGCCAGCATAAGATTCATGGCCGGCTAATTCATCGCACCATCCTTTGAATTCGTTATCTGTCAAGGTTTCTTGGTCGTATCCGCCCTTTAATACTTGTAGAGCCCCCGGTAAACGCAGGTAATCCAGACTGGCCGCCATTTCAGAGTTTGCAGTTTCAACTCTCTCAGTCTCAGCACGAACCATTTTAGCCTTCTCTTCATCGTACAAACTGGCAGATTCCGTCACAGACATTGGTATAATCTTGGCGAATATATCTGGACCAGTGATGCGTTGGATATCCTGTCCAGCATAAAGCTCGCTTACTGGAATGGCCTTGGCAGCTGGAAGTTTGGGAATGGCGCTCAACCCTGCCTCAACTGGGACAGTCTGATGGTAGATATAGTCATTGTCCTTCACCAACTCAGTGAGTTTTTCTTGGACGTTGGTCAACTGGCGTCGTGTCATTTCCACCAAAGCCGAACCTGTTTCGTGACTCAGGTTCGAATTTGCTGGAATGTTGTTCGGGAAACTATTCGCCAACCGGTTGGCGTCCTTGGCCAGGCTTTCAGCAATTTGTAGGCGGGCAACGGCGACACCGTGTGAGTTTGCATCGTCGTCAGCGAGAGCCTGGTAGTACTGTGCCAGAGAATTCATATAATGAGATTTGACCTGAGTGACTAGCAGCCACACCTTTTCGAAAACGGCCTTGTTGACATTCTCTTGCACTCCTTCCACCGCGTGAGAATACAAAAAGCCAGCTTGACTTGCGAGCTTCGCCAAAAGCCCGACTTTCTTCCTGTCCGCAATTTGCTTCTCGAGGAAAACCTCCTGTCCTTGCGCGAGCATGATTTGGATCAGGGTCTTGACAGTCTCCCTGCTCAAATCGACAGACGGTGCGTGAAGGAAATTCTCGTTGATATATGTGAACATGCCAGCGGAGGCTTGGAATGAGTGATATGCAGTCTTAAGGCCAGAGTCCTCAGAACGAGATTGATGCGCAGCATGACACGACAGCACAGCGGAGATGTTGAAGATTATAGACGCTTTCTCGTATGCGAGTGAATATTGTGACGTTGGCTTATGAGTAAAAGCGTCAAACCTGCCAACCAGTTAGCATTGTACGAGCGGCTGTGCCGAAAACACACTCACCAGGTGAAGGATATCTTGATGTGATTCTCATCAACAGGAAATCTCAAGTCCAAAAGCTCTAACTGTCCGTAATATCTGTACAATAAGTCTCGTCCTGCAGCGCTATCCTTCCCTGCTCCTCTCATATCTTGCCGCAGACGGTTGAGTGTCGCGCACTCCTCGGCATATCTCTCTGGGTCGTCGCCATAGTGCTGTCGAATGTATGACTTTAGAGGCTGGATCCAGTCTATCTCGTTCGTGGCCTTCAAAGGGGCTGAGATCATAGGCGAAGACGCCATGTTGGTGGTCGAGGTGGTCGCAGTTTGGCGGCCTCAGCGTGCTCCCCCGATGTGCTTTATATCCTGCAATGACGCGGTACTGTGTTGCACAGCTTGTTGTGAGTAAGGAGTTAAGGGACGGTGCAGTGTATTAAATGCGTACGAAGTGCAGCATCTAGGAGTGAACGTCGGGTATTAAGTTAATGCAGTTCGTATTCATCAAGCTTAGGCTTCATAGAACGCTTCTAGTTCTTGGGGCCTGATACTTCCAGGTGAGGTTGGTGGGGGCTGACAGACAACCTGAGTGGACTAGATGTGATGTTGCGGTGCAAGTCGTATGCAGCATCAGGGCTTAGAAATTGTTACGGCAGCAGGCATAAGAAATCACTACGCCACACGCGAAAAGCCGTCGAGACTGCGATATGGCCAAAGCGAAAGTTGACGCTATGAGAAGTGAAATGGCCGAGTCCTGGCATTTTAAGTGATGGTATTCGGTACAAAGGTGCGCTCCGCACATCAGTCATTGCGGGCCCTACCGTCGCAATCGGAACATGTATTAGGCGCTCGTCCCCCGCTAATCAACCTCGTCATGGACGAGCTGTACATCGCCATATCTAATTGTCAGCCAGCAGCAAACAGTAACACAGCAGCGGGTTCAGATTCCGCGTGCTATATGGTCACCCCAAACAGACACGAGTATTCGATCGATATACCTACATACCGTGGCTGAATCTCGTTTTGAGAATTCTATCTCGAGTCCATCCGCCGCATAAACCGCTTCTATCAGTCCGAGTGCTGTTTCTCAATTTATGGTGGAAGTCAAATCTGGACAAAGAGGCACATGATTATGCGGAGTGATTGGTGCTCCATCACAGGCAATCCCATGCAGTTCACATCTATTGGGTGAGAGGCAATGAGCCGGCACATCTCATTTCGACGGCAGTTTTTACCTTTCTGTTAAAGCGCACAATTTTAGGTCGCCTGCTGTCTACTTGATCCAGAGACCATATTTCCAAATGCTAGTGGCTCTTCACTAATATTTACAACTATGATACAAGTACTGTACAGCCTCACAAATGGAGCCACCACCTGCAAAAGTGTCCTTACATTCCCCCAATTCCTTCTCAACGCCTCCATAGGCCGGCATTCTTGCCATCATCCTCTAGTTGGAGATTCTCATCTAGCAGGCCGATGCAGGACAAATTAGCATATCAATCACAATCGCATACGAATACATTATTATACATAAACAGCAAAAGCTAGCTAGTATTTCGATGACTCCCCCTACTTTTTATCGCCATCCTTCGGCTTAGCGTCTTTGGCCTCTTTCTCCTCAGATTCGGTCTTGGACTCGGTCGAGGCCTTGTGAGAAGCGTCGTCCGTTAACTTGTGCCACATAGACTTTAGGAAGCTTTCATCCTTATGGTTGTTTGCAGTGTCATCCCTAACCTGTTAGCATTAATCGCAATTTCAAAGTATGGGTATTACTCACTTTGGAGGCTGGCTAAAGTCCATTATGCGTTTAGCAGTCTTGTCTCCCAGCTCATTTGCCAACATCTCTGCAATAGTACGCTGGTTGGCACTCAGATACTTTGGCATCTGCACCTTGAATTCGACCTTCAGATCTCCAGTGCCTGGCCTGCGAGCATTGAGCTTCTTCATGCCTCTGCCACTAAGGGTGATCCTGTCTCCAGCTGCAGTACCTGTCGCAATCTTCACGTTGACGTCTCCATCCAGCGTCGGAATCTTGACCTCACCTCCAAGAATTGCGGTGGTGAGTGGGATGGTAGCGGTGTACAGGATATCGGATCCCTGCCGACTGAACTTAGGATCCGAAGAAACTCTGACGTGAACGTAAAGGTCGCCTGGAATGGTCCTGGCTCCTGGTGGAACAGCGGCACCTGTCGCCGGAGAATCCCCCTCCTGGTCGAGACGGAGTCTCATGCCATCCTCAATTCCTCCTGGGATATCCACAGGTATGGTCTTTCTCTCTCTGACCACACCATCACCTGCGCAGGTGCCACATTCTGATCCTGCCGCAATTGTGACTCCTTTACCACCGCAAGCACCGCAGGTCGAGGCCATCTGGAAGCCACCCTGCATGAAATGTACTCTGGTGCCAGTACCATCGCAAGCTTTGCAGTCTGTCTTCTTTGCGCCAGCTTTCAAGCCAGTTCCGGTACACTTCTTACAGGTCGTCAATGGTGTGATCGTGATGGTTTTTGTCGTTCCTTTAGCAGCCTCCTTGAAAGAAATGCTTGTCTGTACTTCAATATTATCTCCGACCAATATCTCATCCTGAGCAAACGGCGATGCTCGGCCACGTCCTCTAGTCTGTCCTCCAAACGCCTTAAACAGGTCTTCAAAGTTGAAGTCTGCCCCAAAGCCACCAGCTCCTCCGAACCCGGCGCTACCTCCACCAAATCCTCCAAATCCACCGGCACCGAATGGACCACCGCCGCTGTATGGGTTACCACCACCCGGTTGGCCGCCGCTGCCCTGGCTGAAAGCAGCATCCCCATATTGATCGTAAGCTTCTTTCTTCTTGGCGTCCGAAAGAAGCTCATAAGATGATTGTGCTTCGGCGAACTTGTCTTTCGCAGTTGGGTCCTTGTTTGTGTCCGGGTGAAACTTCTTGGCCATTCCATAGTATGCTTTCTTAATCTCAGCTGCCGTCGCATTTTTGTCTACTCCGAGCACTTTGTAAGGATTCTTCGACTGGAGAGATACATGGGTGGCATGAAAGCTCTGGCTATGCATTAATACTGTCACACTCTTCTGATGATGTCTTGGGACATATACATACTCTCTTGGGACTGTGGAAGTGCTTGCACTTAGGAGTAACATGTGCAGGTCGGTGGGTGTTCTGTTTTGCGAGATCTACAAAGGATCTTGATCCGCGCTGCTCTGAGACGTCGTTACTGTGCTGAGGTCTACGACATAGTATAGCAGGATTCGTGTATCGAATTGTAGTAGCAGGTGCCTTTTTCAAAAGTGTAGATGCGCTTATATTCATATTGGCCAAGCCTATAGCATTCAAAAACCCACCTTAAATATATTCGATGAACCTGGCTCCGAGACCACAGTGATTGAAACTAGAAATTAAGGCTTAGAGGTAAATGCCGCAACGAAAAGAGTGTGAACGGTCCGAGTTCTACGAATTTCCAACGTGAGTATATGGAGCTGGCCGGTAGAAATGTCACTGGCCGCTGCCCGTCATAGGCAAGTTTTTATCTTGGGTACGATTGGCTATATCCGGCACGGAACAACCGTCGGCTCCACCATCGAGAATCACCAAGAATCCCCCAAGGTTGAGCTCGGAATGCTTGGCGAGTACGTATTTCGCGCAATGCTCTCGGCTTATTGTGCTTTCAATGCGAAAGCAAAGAATTGATTCGAGATAATTACTATCCCTATGTCCTGCGTTGGGTATCACTATGTCTCAATGTTAAACTCCTCACTGCTCCACGACTGACAGCCTTCTCATCCCAGATTCCATGTAGTATTTCCTTCCCTATGAGCGCCGTGTCACGCCGATCTCCTATGCTTTCCAGACCGGTAAGGGAGGTTGAAGGGCCGGCAGCTTTCATCAAAGGTGTGTCCGATACTTTCGAAAAGGTCGCCTTCAAAAGCCACAGACGCCATTCTTCATCTATCGTGGTCCCTGTGGTGTAAACCTCATGCGGAAACTTTTGTCTGTTATTGTTAACTTGCTGCTTCATTAGACGGACTGAGCACTCTCACTCACCTTGATACTTGACTTTGTATAGAAATTCAACCACGGCCTCGTTTTCTTGTATACCCATTCCATTGAAATGTTTCCGTACTGCGTTCGCCAACTGGTCTTTGCTCTGCCTCCTCGTGTTCTTTTGGCGCGCCATTGTCGGCGAGAAACGACCAATTCCCGGTTGCGACAGGATGAGATGATTGTACTCGCTCTTGAACGCGGAAGGGGTCGTCTTAAGCCCATATGCATGTCGGTATGATTGCAATGTTTCGTGATCTAAGGTTGCCCATTGAATCTGTAAGACACGTTTAGCATTTGTTTTCGTGCAAAACGATCGAAGGATGCGCTTACTCCCGTTGGCTCGTGGTTCACTGCAGTTGTATTTCCGGATGCTCTAGCTGCGGTTGCAGAAGCGTTGGTGACATCTCTCAGAGAGCTTGAAGCTGCATTGCCGCCGGCCCTTCTGCCCTTGGTGGTCGTTGAGCCAGAATGACCGGCCTTCTCTTTCGTGCTTGATGCTTCTGACCTCGAATCATCTTGTACAGCTCGTGGCTTTGTAGGCGCCATGGCGTAGAGGGATGTGGTCAGATGTAAAGACTTAGTGTCAATTGGTTATAGCACAGAGGCGTTTAAGTCTATGCGGTAGAGAGTCGTAGTCGTGGTGCAGATGGAGAATGTGATGGGCGCATTGGTAATGACGCTCTCCAGTCCTCGAGTTTCGCGCATGCTTGTGCCTCGCGACAGGCGCGGGCCCGCAAACCACGACAGGGCTGCCTCAGCCGTCGACCCCACCAAGGCTAGTGTCCACCATCCCAGGTATTCGGCTGCTCAAGTCGCATGCTCTTATCACAAGTCATGCAGAACAATCATTGCTAGCTTTGCACTCCGTAGATTCCGCCAGCTTTCATCGACCACGTAGCTTGAGAGCATGGCTCTCTGATGTTTAGTAGGTTATTTATTCTTGATTCATCGTTCTGTCTCTTCTTCTTCGACCCGCTACATGAGTCGCCTACAGTACCTCCCACGGTATATCCTCCACAAGCCATGCTCTGTCGCAATGTTTCCCATCTCGTTCTAGCACACTGCGCAGACGCACCCTGGAATCTTTAGGCCGATGCCGCCCGCCCATGCACAATCCATGCTCAAGATGGCTTCCCGCGTCTGACGGGTGCGGGCGGGCCTACCTTCCCACGATGAGTATCATTCTCGGCACTGAGTTGGATGCCAGTACCAGTCTGGCTTCTTCGCCAACCCCCTTTCTATCAACACGTCCAACTTCTCAGACATCACTCGAGCCTTTGGATCCCGTCCTACCTGTATGAGACAGGCCGGACAGACATCATTCCTTCTCTTATCAAGACCAACCATCGATTTCAGCATTGACGAACGCTACTCTTGCGACAATTGCTACAGCTCATCTTGGGTTGTACCATAACGCCTGGCTTTCTGCACCTTCATCAAGATTTCTTATTGATTTTCCTCACGACCATTGAATTGGTCCTCATCTGAGCGCTAGTTTGGCTTAAACGCGCTGCCTCGCCACGCTGTTGCGCCCATTCAATCTGGCCCTGACGAGGACATGCTCGTCCAGAACTGATAGGTCTGGAGTCATGCAATAGTTCGCATTTCGTCGGATATTGAATTCCGGTTGTCTGTCTCTGGGATTTGCATTACTAACTGGCTGGCGACGTTGCAGCTGTTTTCGAACGTCATTTTGATACGTGGACACGACACTGGCGCAAGTTGACCATTTGACATAGAGCGTATTATGTCCTCCACTGCTACCGACCATACCGCACCCGGGCCTCAGAGCACAATTAAGGCCACCGCCCATATACATGCGCACGAAAAGCAACAAGTGAAGAAAGGCGGGTTTGATGAAATGAAGGTTGAAGGTCCACCCATGGAACCTCCTGCCAGGCGGCGCAGTTGCGGTCAGAACTCATTTGATACTGAAGCGGTAGAAGGGTTCGAAGAGCAGTCATCGGCAGAATATGGTGCTAATAGCATCGACGGACCACGGAAAAGAAGGAGGAGTCGGAAGGACTTGGATAAGAAGTTTCCATGTACGCATGAAAACTGCTCTAAAAGCTATTCGCGAGCTGAGCATTTGTATGTGCTATGTACCCACTCTCATCTACTGTCCTCGAGTTAACTGGGTAGACATCGACACCAATTGAATCATGCGCCAAAGCAGATCTACGCATGCAATATAGGCGACTGCGATCGCACTTTTGTCCGACAGGATCTCTGCAACAGGCATAAAGAACGTCACATGGTGGAAGGCTCTCAACTTCAGCGAAAGGACGCGATGAAGAACAATGTGGCACCAGCGGTTGGTTTGGTTGGTAGCATCACAAATGTAACCCCGTCACCAGAGCTCGTGCGAGGAGGAAATGGCAAGTCAGAGACGGATGAGATGCAGCATTTCTCAGGACGAGACGACGTGCCTAGCTCTTTCTCACCTAACATGCCGCATCTGTCAAGTTACTCACGCCTGGGTCCAACCACTGAAATTCAGAACGCAGGCCATAATCATGGCTACCTCAATTCTTATGGTCGATCGCAAACCGGTCACAGTACTGCATCGGCTCAAGCGGACGAGACCCAATCGATTAAGCAGAGGCCAAGTTATGCACAGCGTCGTATGGGCTTGAGCACCGTGGATGACAAGGCCGGGAGAAGCTTTTATGACACCAAGTCTCAGCCTCAAAGATCCAAGCAAGATTCTGCTCATGGCGACCAACAAGGACCACGACTACCTGTTTATGTGCCATTTGTTAACGACCAGGAATTTGCTCATTTCTCGCTGCCGCCATCCAACTTCAACTTCGACGCTCCTAGAGCCAATGCGTCTCAGCAGATGCAGGGGGCATATACAATTTCTTCGCCAGATACCACAATTCCTGGTGACTACCAGGGCCATCGTGGAGGTGCCTACGCACAGCATTCAAGCGCTGAGATGATATATTTTGAACAAATGGCCAGTGTGCCGGTGTTTGGTGATGAAAGTTTTGAAAATCAGAGGTCTCCGCTTGTTGTTATTGCCAATGATTTCGTCAATTACATATTCAATACGCAGTCCAATATCCCGCAGGGTTCTGGCCTCCAATCGCTCATGAACGGCAGTGATGGGCTCGACCAGTATGAACCATACCTCGGCCTTGAATTAGGGGTGGACTTCCCTCAGGCTCAACAGCACCCCATGGCTGTGACAAATCTGTTAGATCCATCTACACCACACATGACTCTGTCGAAGGAGAAAAACCAGGGCATTGTCGCCCTGATCATCGAAAACTTCAATGAAACTGACAACGCTCTCGTCGGTCGGCAGAAGGCCTCTTTCCTAGAGGGTGATCGGATGCAAGATTCTCATATCTTGAGTAGGAAGATGATGCAGGCGTACATTGAGAGCTTCTGGTTGCATTTTCATCCTCAACTACCCATCTGTAAGTTTTAACCAGTACTGCTACATCTCATCTAGTGGATTCCAAGGGTCTGGAGTCATCTGAACACAACATCATATGTCCGCGCTGAAGGGGATTTCTAGCGATACAAACCGGATTGAAAGTTGGGAGTTATAGCTAGCTTTTGGGTGAGCCCGAGCTAACAAAGCATAGTGCACAAGCCGACTTTCTTGCCAGACAAGGCACCGAATTTACTGCTGGTGGCAATGATGTCCATCGGAGCTTCTCTGCTCGGGAAAACACACGACTTCCACGTTACTAAGGCATGTGCTGAACTTGCTAATTTCTTAGCGTGGCATTTACGTTGGGAACTGTTCAAAGACGCACATGCTCGGCCACCAGCGAAGTTGTGGGTTTTTCAGTCCCTCCTACTTTTGGAGATCTACGAGAAGATGTACTCGAGCCGCGTGCTGCATGAACGTGGACACCTCCATCACGCCTTTGCTATCACTCTGATGCGAAGAGGAAGCTCCCTCGTCGGGCGGTCTGCTTTAGACTCCCCGCCGAATGCTCTGGACGGGAGACATAACCCATATGGCTCGCGACAGGCCTCAGCCTCAGGAACTAACACTCCAGATGACTGGTGGAATCGCTGGATCACCAACGAAGCAACACATAGAGCAGCTTGGGCCGCATTTGTAATTGACTCTATTCATGCCACCATGTTCGGGCATTCAACTGACATGGTTACACATGAAATGCGGCTGCCGCTTCCATGTGACGAAGCATTGTGGTCGGCGACTACTCGTACAGAAGTTAGTAACATGGAGGCTCGCTTACATGCTAACGGCGCCAAGCGGCTATATTTAATGGAGGCTCTCAGAAGGACACTCGACGGGCAGGAAGTAAGAACCAATGCCTTTGGTAGGAGCATCCTGATGGCTGGACTTCTCAGCGTTCGATGGCACATGAACATGCGAGACCTTCAGTTAAACTCGCTTGGGCCCTCGCAGGCTCTAGGTCAACGCGAGAAGTGGAGAGGCAAGATAACTCGGGCATTTGACTTCTGGATGGAAGACTTTGATCGATCACTCAACAATTCTCGTGCTTCCGGCTTTGGCCGAAGTCACTGGGAGTCTCAGAAAGATGAGCAGATCATATTCGAAAGCCGGACTGTACTCCATCATTTGGCACACATGGTCATGCATGCCGACATTATTGAGTGTCAGAAGTTTGCAGGAACCAAGCGACTTCTTGGGCGGACGGTCAAGCCCAAGGACTTTCGTGATAATGACAACTACATGAAAGTACGATGGGCTCCATCTGCAAAAGCAAGAGACGCAACATTCTATGCCATTCGCTTCCTGAGCACGGTGTTGATCACAGAGAAAGAGCATCATAACAAGTCGGATTACGCCACGCAGTCGCCCGACTATTCGGCTCGTGACGATGTGCTTATGAACAAGAGTTGGGTCCTGTACTTCGCAGGCTTGATTGTGTGGTGTTATGCTTTTGCATTGGAGGGTTCATGCTCGACTCAATCGCCAAGTAACGATCCTCACGAACAAGTAAGATCCATGAGAGTCTACCTGGAGAAGATGAGGGAGGTGCCAACACCGGAACACCTGAAGTACGTGACGGGCCTCAATGAGTGCGCCAGTGTGCTTCAAGTGTTGACGCATACATTTCAGGATACGAGATGGGAGCTCCTTCACGAAGCTGCAGAGCTTCTCGATAACTGCATACAGATGATTGGTGGCCGGCAGGTCTGAGTGCGAAAGTCGAATAGCGGCCTAAAATTGTGTGCGCCACATTAATCAATGATGTTAGGCTAACCACGCCAAGTTAGTTTTGATGACTGCGGGCAAAATTTCAGTTTCTATGTAGCACTTTAAATGATACCCCATAAAACATTATTTTCTATTGGGTTAATATATTTGCGTGTAAAAATGCGCAAGATAGAGAGGCATGATTGAGGTGAGCTGGCGCAATGTGTTAGACCATTTAATAAGAGGCGGTAAGTGGATAAAACTATTAATGGGTATATCGTATGACGATATTATTAACTAGGATCAGCATTTTGTAGGTCTCGTTGTCAATCTGATAAGCTTGCCCAAGATGAACATAAAAGTTTCAGAAAATAATCAGATACTGTCAGTTGTTGATCACTTTGACACTATATTGTGCGTTTCTGACAACGTCAAAACTGAGCAGTTTTGCCATAAAATGTCAACGTACCGCAACCGCAAAGTGCACAATTTTAAAAAATAATTGAACTACCACTACCATCATTTGCGGAAATCTGAACCAAGATCACCTGAAAGGTTCCTGGTCATTATTGAACACTTCGTACTTACTGTCGATTAACTAAATCATACCACGATAAAACGCAATCAACCAATAGTTGCACCATTCTTGAACGGACTAAATTTAAACATGGTCAAGAATGTAACTGCCACATCGCACATATTTTAATTTGGCACATTCAATTCAACCACAATTGTCATATCATAAGTCACCTAAACCACTTCTAATGGCTTCTGCGAATAAAGGCAACCAGAACTATGCGCCATTTCCGTAGCATTAAAAAGAAAAATCTATGTTGTGATTTCGCTAAATAACGCATGGGTTTTTGAACTATAATTTTTCTGATATGGTTGCTCAAACTCGTCTTCCCCATACGAATGCGATTACAGAATCAGAGTCTCCTAGCCAATTGTGGATCGCCCGTAATGCCTTTACCCCGGCTTCTCCGCTGTGGATCTCCGGTTATCACGTCATCCGAATGCAGCAGCTGGGGGGCGGCACGACTGTCGTCGCCAACTTACCACCACCAGACTATCGGCCCATCATTCATCAAATAGCTTGCTCGTCAATGGCGTGCTCAAGTGGCAGAAAAGCTTTCGTCGCTCGAAGAAGTAATCGATTGTCTAGGTTCTCTCCGAGACCGGTCAACGCTCCTGTCATCGTATCATTCTACTGTCATAAACTGCGCCGTTGAAGGCTTCATCACACATGCCCTTTTTTGAGGTCCCATCATCCGTAACCCAGCCCATCATGACATGCTTTTACCAAAAATGTGAAATCGTGAGATCGTTGAGAGCCTCCAAAACGCCAAACCTGTTGAAGTTTGCCCGTAACACCGCGCTAGATGTACGCAAACAATGAAAATCAAGGAGTTGAACCCTGATGAGCAAAATGAAAAAGCGGCCTTTAGGCATGAACACTGAGGCCATTGCCATTGCCGATCGGCAACTCTGATGTGCCACTAGTGTTCGATTGACCATTGCTGACACCGTTTATGACATTGGTGACGCCGTTTGCCGGCGGTGCAACACCTTCTACAGTCCTCTCGAGGTTTGGGACGGTCAGTCCATCGAACAGAGAAAACAGTGCACTCGGCTGGCGGAAGTCGTTGTGCACTACCGAGCATTAGCATATTTGGTCATGAGCCATGATTGGAGCAAAACATACCAATATTGACCAGGTACCACTTCTCCATCATGCCCTCAATAAGCTGTCTGCTTGGAGTATGAGCATCATGGCAGTGTGCCCAGTCGAGTCCCAATCTAAACGCCTCATCTTTCCACGCGAGGAAACTGATAGTCTCGACGATGGTTGGCTGAACAATCTCCTTTCCAGGGAAGACTCCCCAAGTGACTGCATTTGGCGCATCTCCTGGTGCATTGGTTCTCAACGCACCGGACTTGGTGACAGCATAGTACGTAACCTCTGGGTCCTTCTCGATACGGTTGAGAAGCTCGTCGATGAGTTCAGGGACAACCAAAAGCTCAAGGTAAGCTTTTTGGTAGACGTACCCATTGGTTGGTCCCCATCCGTAAACAGGATGAGACGATTTCGCGCCATCAACAGCTGGCTGCGAGTTAATGGTGAGTAAACCACGCTGGTTCAAGGCAATAAGATCCTTTTTGATGGCGTCGGCTTCGTTGGAGATTGGAGCCTCGCTCCATGGCAGACTCTCAACCCTACCATTCAAGTAGGTCAGGAAGATGTCCGCAACGTCCTTCAGCGACTTTGGCTCTCCCCAGAGCTTGACGTTCTGCTGGTTCGTTCCCTTCAAGCCGATGCCATAAGCATCAAGCTCACCGAAAGCAGGCGACCTAGAATCACCCCATCTTCCGTTCGGAAACTCGTCCCAGTCTTGCGTGCGCATAACATAGGACTTGTTCCTGTTCTTCCAGAAAATTGGGCGCACGTCCTCGGCTCTCCTTTCCAGACCGAGGGACTGGCGCCATGGAAGTGCATGCTTGAGTGGGCGCTCACTAGATGGGAGCATATCGAGTTCTTCGAGAACACCTCGAGTGGCCTGTGCGAGATTCATAGTGTAGAAATGGAGATGGTTGATGCCAGAAGCTAGAATCCTGCGACACATCTTAGCAACAAGGCCTTTCCCGACCTCTCTGACAGCCGCGTCGTCATTCTTGATCGGCTCAAGGGCTTCAGTCCACCCATCTGGAATCTTGGCATTCATGTGGTTGCATCTTCTCAGAAAACTGGCGTAAGTGCTGATCGGCATGATACCTGGAATGATTGGAATTGTGATACCCCTGGCCCGGACCTTCGCCACCCAGTAGAGGAAGTTTTCAACGTCGTAGAACATTTGCGTAACTATGAAAGTGGCGCCTTCATCAACCTTCTCCTTCAAGTGATCCAGCAGGAGCTCCTCGTCGTCCTGATCATCACAACCCTCTGGGTAGCCAGCAACACCAATGTCGAAGTGGTTGTCGTAGGTCTTCCTGATGTATCTGACAAGATCTCTAGCGTACTGGAAACCTTCATCAGTAGCAACCCACTTCTCTTTTTCGCGAGGAGGATCACCACGCAGTGCGAGAATATTGGTGCACCCAGCCTTATATGCTCCCTTCAATGCATCGTCCACCTTCTCCTTGCCCATATCAGTACATGTCAAGTGCATGCAAGTCTCAAGGCCATAGACCGACTGAGCCACCGCTACCATCTCGCAGGTGAGTTGTGCAAGACGGCCACCAGCTCCCCAGGTTATATCAATGAAGCTGGGGCCGAGTCCATGCATACGGTCCATGCGGTCGTACAAGTTCTGGACACCCTGGGCAGTCTTTGGAGGAAAGAACTCGAACGAGAAGGTGGGCTTGCCGGCCTTCTCGCCCTGAACGAGCATGTCTTTGATGTGCATTGTGCAAAGATCGGCTCAAATGTTGTGGTGTTGTGTTGTGGTTGAAGTACTAGGCGGTAATGTTAGAACTACGGAAAGTAGGCAACGCAGGTTGACCAAGCAAGTATTTGTGTACAGCGGAATCTTGCACTCGTATCTTGAAACGATGCTTCTATGGAACTGCAATCGTGTGGAAGAGCCGGCGTGTGCAGCAAGGGATTGGACATTGTGTACATACTTCACGATTCTCAGATGTAGTAGGCTGTCTGTGAGTGCTTAAAGTGTCAGCCCAAGTAGCGTTTGCGAGCCCAACGATCTGCTTCCTCTCGCTGCATGTACCGCAAGTCTAGGTGTGTTTCGTAAGATTGAGTTAAAGAACAATGACAGAGGGGAAAGAAAGTGGCGGCAGCTCTAAGTGAGTTGGCGAGCATCGGGCTGCGGTCGAGTTATAGTGGGGAGTTTAATGTGGGTGAGCTCCGGTCTGGGGGCGGTCAGCGTTCCCCGTACACGCCGTACCGGAAGTGAAGTATGACCCGGAGATTGTCCCCAGAGAACCTTCTTTCCACTTCATTCTTTGTTCCTGTTGTGCAGCTAGAAGCAAGCAGGCACAATGTACCATCCGCCAGGATGTTAATAGCATTTGTTAAGACTTTCGTGCATTTTTATTATCTAACCCAGGTTTTTGTGATGCTTCTGTTGTTGCCTCTTTGAATTTGTTTATCACTTTGTAATGGCCATGACACGACGATTAGATTCGACCCATGCCCGCTACGCCTCTCCTCACAGGGACTCGAGCCCCTCCATACACAATCACCATCCAACCACATCAGGGGCAAGTTCAGTGTGACAGACTTGGCGGAGCCGCTGTCAGGCACAAGCTTAGACCTCACTGTGTCTCCAGCCACCTGGCGAGAGAACATCAAGTACTTCTAGTCTGAACTTTTGAATTTTCGAGCAAGAGGGGTACGAAAGTATAGCATATTCAAAAGTGCTGCAACGTGTACGGAAATATTGGCACGAAGCCGCCAACTCTCAGATCACCACGTTTGAGAGAATGAGGGTTTATGTTAAGCATTATGTTTGAGAATAATTCATTGGCTGAACAAACTGATTCATGATATGTTTGCCTTTTGACCGCCGTTACCATATCCGACCATAACACGCCAAAGACCCGAGAAAACAATGCCAAACGAGGATGACCCGCGACCAATAAACACAGTAAAAAGGTATCTAGCGAGACTGTGTCTTTCCAATACCACGCTTTCCGGAAAACTGGTCGTATGTTAGCTTGCCATACTTGAAATGCAGTCATTAAGGAAACCAAACTTACCAAATGCTTTGGCATAGCCGCTGGAACATGTCTGTCGGCCTCTCCAGCACGAGCCATTCTGTTCCTGTGTCTCTGTCCAAGTTTGTGGGCTCTCTCGGCCTTCGTTCTGAGGACCTCGTTGCCCTGAACACCATCCTCTCTGCGGTTGCTCTGGGATCTGGCTCTGCTCTTGGAGCGCATCTTGGCCTCGTAATCTGGGTCGTCGACGTCCATAGCCTCCTCTGTACCGGTACGGCTGCGGATAGGCTGGCGACCTCTCGACTGAGATCTGGCACGGGAAGTAATAGAGGTAGTGTCGTGACCAAGCTGGTCGAGGGAATCGTCCATCTCGGAAAGTTTGACTTTGAGAGAAGTGCGAGGAATGACAGCTCTATTCTTCAAAGACTTCTTCATCTTGGCAGCGTTGCGGATCAAGATTCTCTTCTCTCGAATCAGCTCGGCCTTCATGCGGATGTCAGCATCCTCAGCATCCTCAAGATCCTCCTCAGAGTCGTAGTAACCCTCGGCCTCGAGCTTCTCCTCCTCCTCCTCGAGAGCAGCAAGCTTAGCCTCGATCTCTGGATCAATGAAGTCGTAGACGTTCTTGCCATCGAAGACTTCTGGAACTTTGTCGTACTTCCACTCATCGTTCTCAAGCATGTACTTGTCCTTAAGGTTGACGTTGTAGACACCGGCACCACCGTTGGCCTCCTCAATATCGCGTGCAAGAACCTTGCGCTCAGGATCATTCTTGTCGTACTTCTTCATGGTCTTGACGGCCTCTGGAATGAATGCCTCTCTAACAACGCCGTTCATTGGTCTGGCAACGTGGATACGTGCGAGAACGTCACCAAGGCGGCCGCCAACAGCGCCGTTACTGGTAGTTCCAGACTTAAGCTTCTGAGCGACACGATCAGCGATCAGTCTCTCGCAAGCAGCGTTCTTAACCTCCTGAACACCCTCCTCAGTTGTGCAAGAAAGCTGAAGCATCTCGACATCTCCTGGCTTGAGAAGCTCCTGAAGCTTGGCTGCAGTCTCTGGGTCCAAATCCTCTGGTCTCATAACATCAATCTTATTGATGACGATGAAGACAAGCTTGTTGGCGAAAAGAGGCTTAATACTCTGGAAAAGAGCGATCTGGGCCGCAACAGTGTAACCACACTGCTCTGAGAGATCCATGAAATAAAGGATAGCGGATCTCAAGTGAGCAATGGCGGTAATGGACTGCATCTCAATGGTGTTCATCTCCTCGAGCGGGTGATCAAGGATACCTGGAGTATCAATGGCCTGGAAACGGAGGTACTTGTAGTCGAAATGGCCAACGAACAAGCTCTTGGTGGTGAAAGCATACGGCTGAACATCGACATCGGCTCTGGTGACACTTCTCAAGAAAGAAGACTTTCCGACGTTTGGGTACCCGCAGATGAGGAGAGTTCTGGTGTTTGGGTCGATCGATGGGAGACGTCCCAAATGCTGGCGAACCTGGTCTAGATACAAGAGAGGGTCTTTGAGACGCTTGGTGATGGTGGCCATGCGACCAAGGGCTGCGCGCTTCAACTGCTTACACTGGAAGAGCGACTGCGCATACTTGAGGAGACGGACATAATCTCTAGAGACAGTCTCGATAAGGTGCTTTGCGGTGGCCAACTGGCCAAGGGCAATACGGAAATGGTCGGCGTCGTAGAGGGTGTTGAGAAGATCCTTGTGGAATGGGTGGATGTCCTGAAGGCGAGGGAAACCCTCAAGAATGAGGTTGATCTTCTCGCTGAAAGTCTCCTGTGTGAACTTGACCTTGCGAGTGTAGAAGTCTGCTGCGGTTAGTTGTGCGCGATAATACGGTGAGAGGTACAAGACATACTTCTAATTCTGCTGATCTGGAAACCAGCACGAATCTGAGTTGGCAGACGTCTCTGGGTTCTGCTCAGCACGATGTCGAGAAATTCCTGCGACGTCGGCACCGGTTGGATATCCTTCCATGTAGTCTTCATTTTGGCGGAGTGTATGGAGAACTGTGTTGTCTCGCAAACTCTCGTCGAAAATCAAACCACAAACTTTCGCCGCGATACAGTGAATTTGTGGAGGCGCAAAATCTTGAGTTTAGCGCTAAAATTATCTTATCGCCGACGCACGGGTGCATGCGGCCGCTGGGGAACTCCCCCACCATTTGGCTTCGGACGCAAAGTATCACTGTATCTCTCAAATTTAGAACTTTAGAACGCTGCCATACACTCCCACTTAGCTCAAAATCAATCAATATCATTCACCATGCCTACCTCCACCGAGTTGCCTCAATACAAGAAGGATTTTCTCAAGACCGCCATCGATGGTGATGTTCTGAAGTTCGGCAGTTTCGAGCTCAAGTCCAAGCGCATCTCGCCATACTTTTTCAACGCCGGAAACTTTTACCGCGCTGACCTTCTTCGTGCGCTCTCGACCGCCTTCGCAAAGACCATCCTTGAGGCCGGCTCTGAGCTCGACTTCGATATTGTCTTTGGCCCAGCATACAAGGGCATCCCACTTGCAACCTCCACTGTCGACAAGCTCGCCGAGTTGTGTCCTCAGAAGTACGCTAAGCTGTGTTACTCATTCGATCGCAAGGAGGCCAAGGACCACGGAGAGGGAGGAAACATTGTCGGCGCTCCATTGAAGGGCAAGAGGATCCTCATCGTCGACGATGTCGTGACTGCTGGAACTGCTAAGCGCGAGGCCATCGACAAGATCAGAAAGGAGGGTGGTATTGTTGCTGGCATTGTCGTGGCATTGGATCGTCTTGAGAAGCTTCCATCTTCAACTGGCGATGATAGTACTCCAATGCCAAGTGCGATTGGCGAGATCCGTAGGGAGTACGGAATCCCAGTTGTTGCTATCATCACCATGAACGATATCATTGAGGGCGTGAAGGGTCTTCGTTCCCCAGAGGAGGTCAAGGCAATGGAAGAGTACAGAGCGAAGTACAAGGCAACCGATTAGGATATTTTTTAAAATTCTGGACACCAAATACCGTAAATCCGGCAGACAATGGAGTGATCAGGCATTCTGAAATGGTCAGCCATTTCATACAAGTTTTTCAGAATTTATTTAGTTCTTGGTTCTATAGAATATCTGCAGCTCGCCACATGACAACCTCTAGATGTGAGCAGTGCTTAGAATGGCTGTTCTACGTCTCACTAATGGAGCATCTCAGGAGATTGTTGGGGCCCAAAAGATGTAGGGGCCATGAAGGATAGCGTGCGATGCCAAGATTCGGACGTGTGCTATCTCATCCTTGAAATAACAACCCAGCAGCAAACTCCACATTTCCATCGCTCGCCTGCAGTGCCTGGATTGCTTCTTGTCTTGAAAATCCTAGACCAACCAGCGTGTCAATGTGCTCTTGTGGAAACGCTGGAACCGATATCGGTGCTTGTGATTGGGCTTGCTGCGCGGCGGCAGCGCTGCTTCCAGCTGAAGGATGTTGAGATGTAGACGTTCCCTCCGCAGATGGGGCCGAAACAACTCCAGATCTGGCACCAATCGTGGTGCCTCCAGGTCCTTCAACTACTGGCTCGTCTGCTCTTGCTTCTTCAAAGTCCTTAGGAATTTCGGCTTCGCCCAAAAATGGAACCTCGACGCCCTGAATGGCAAGTTTGTCCTTAGCCAAATCTATGCAAGCCTGATGTCTTTTGAGCATATCGAGGCCTAAAAGAAGGTCTACGTCCTTAGCTCCCTGTCCTTCCATGACAGTGAAGCTGCAAGGTAAGAAAAGGCCGCCAATTCTGATCTGTGCCGAATGCACTCTTCCGAGAATCTTTGCAGTGCCAACGCCTCTTGCAAGGCCTGCGAAGCGCTTGTCAATCAGTCTCATAATGCCACACTTTTCGGCGCAACCGGGTGACATGATTGTCGCTTGGGCCCCAGAGTCCACGAATGCCTTGATCTTGTGTCCATTGACTTCTACATCAATATAAAGCATATGGACTCGTCCAAATACTGGAATTGGATATCAGCATGCTTCAGACCAACATTGGTTCTACTTGCTTACCTTCTGGGTTGTGCTCAATAGCATTCTGAAGATTCTCTTGCACTCTTTCCTCGCGAATCATTTCTGCAATTCGCGTCTGTGCTTCAATATCGAATGGATCGGCATTCAAATCTGCAATACGCTGCTGTCGTAAAGCTCTTTCCCTGCCTTCCTGGTCTTGCATTTGATGAAATAGTTGGGCGAACATCGCAGGATCCTCAATGACTCTTGCAAGCTCTGGTTGGGCACGAAGAGCCTCTTGACGCATTGCAGGGTTACCAAGCAGCTGCAGTCGGATAACCTCTGGATCTTGCACATCTGCCGCACCTCTTGCTTGCTGCTGCCTTGCAGCCTGTTGTGCTTGGTTTGACAGCACCCTCATATCTCGAACGTGCAGAGCAAGCATGTCGCCATCTGCTATTTGCAGCTGTTCCATTGTCTTCGCGTCGTCTACCAGGAGCTGACCATTGTGATAGATATGCTGGGCGGTCTTTGGAATATGTAGTTCCGCTTGTACTGATTCCTTAAGCAGGCCGAGAGTCGTATCCGCTGGGATTTCGAGTGTGAGAAGGTCCTGCTCAATTGCCTCTTCGGCGGCAATGTTGAAAGTGAGCCTCATTGTGAGAGAAACTACGGTTGTCTTTGGGTGATGTTAGTGAGCTGCAATTTGCTGATAGCTGTTTGGTTCACTACTTGACTTACAGAGAATAGGATTTTCCTATTCAGGCGCTTGTTAGTAGCGCAAGAGGACGGTCTAACCGACTGAGACTAAGACACAGTCTTGAAATGCGAGGTGGGTTAATATCTGAATGTGGCGCGGAAATCTTGAGACCGTTCTAGTCGTCGTCTTATAAATGCTACCTTATCGTCGCCGTGTAAGCTGGCTGGTGTCGCTTGTGAGACAGATTATACAGTGGTGGGGCTGAGGGATCAAAGAAACGGCACTTATGCAGTGGGAAGACTACCTTCTCGTCCGGTTTCTGAGTGGTTTGAGGTCGCTCGTCATCACATATGGACATCGGCCACAATCCAGCCAGGTGTTTTAGCGTATACGCTGGGTAAATCTCGGCAAGTTTTGACAACACCAACCAAGACACAAGATGCTGTGGTTAGGGTTCTGCACTGTACGATTACCACTACGGATTTGTGAGACCAAAAGTTTACAAAAACATTTACGCCAGTAAATTTACGGACAGATTTTACAAGATAGGATCAACTGAGACCTTGATTCGGCAAAAAATAGGTCTTCTGCACCCTGGCATCTAAACAACGCCTTACTTATTATGGTGTTTTTGGGTCATCTTCTGGCTGTAATATAATTGTGCTTGTAAATGGCTCGGTTCCCTTAAATACCTAAATTTTACCGTAGTTTTGCGAGGCCCAACTATGATTGAGCATTGATGTCTCAGACTTTGAGTACAGTATAGCAACCTGTATGGAAGCAGTCGTTTCATACAGTTTCTTTCAGAGAACTTGGATATTTTAAAGTTGATCATGAATGTATTCCTGAATATATTCTTAGACAGTTCTTATAGTAATCTCTTCCCAAGGTTCCTCTTTCGTCCTGCCGACTAGCCTGTCTTGGGTGCTTGGCTGTTCTGCCGTGAGCTGCCGTGTGGTTTCCAGCATGAACATGTCCTAAAATTTGCATTCCTTCACTTCCTCTGTAGCAGTCAATTCATTCTTTGCTGCACTCTCTTTCAATGCCCTACAGAGCGAGACACCAGGTACGTTTTATCTATAATTCTGCAAAGATGCAATATGAAGCCGGTCGTGCGATACTAATTTCAATATCAAGGCGTCTCAGGGTCTTAGTTTCATGGTCGGTCTGCCCTTTATCTTTATCTTTATCTTTTTTCCAGCCCAAATTCCTCTTTGAGGTTTACCCCTTCCCCACACTTCTGCGGCCGCCTGGTTGTTCTTGGCCCAAGGTACAAGGGTACCCATCACGTCGCGACATCCCGCTGTCCAGAACCGTCGCCTTCATCTGCTTCAGCTGACAATATAACTTCAGTCTTTAACAATGTCGCCAAAAACCAACGGCAAGGTGGTGAAGGAGGAGCCAGTTGTTGAGCATCAGGATGACGACGACGACGACTGGGTTGATGATTCTCCAGAGAAGCCAGCTGGAAGGTCCCTTCTCGTGAGAGGAGAGCAAGGCAAAGATCAAGGAGCAGATGGAGCTCGCACTCTCCACTCCCTAAACCCATATACTCGCCCACTCACCATTTCCGACCTCGACTCGTGCATCGCCCTTGAGAACGCTGCTTTCGAGGACCCAGGTGAGAGATGCTCGCCAGAAAAGGTATGTTGCAATTTCCTTTCTCCACGTGCCTATTATTTTTGGGGATGATCAGCCCACGGGAGAATTCCAACAGTTGGCAGCGCTTGGTTGTGCTTTGGTACGAGAATATGCTGTTGTTCATGAGCACACTGAATTCAACCAGGCGTTCTATCGGTATTAAGTGTATACTTTCAACGTCCTTCAACAAAGCATAAGACTGCCTGCTTTTCGGGAAGGGACGCCAGCCAGGTAGCATTGCTAACACAACTCAGTTCAAGTACCGTCTCACCAAGTGCGGAGAGCTCAGTCTTGGGATCTTTTGCACCGTCGATGCTGATTTCAAACTTCCAGCAGAGACTCTGTCAACTGCGAGACCTGTAACCACCAGCCGTCCAAACTCCCGTTCTGTCCTCCTTGGACACATTGTTTCCACCAAGACTCGCGATGCTCTTGCTACCGATGCCGCCATGGACTACCCTCGTGACTGGGAGACCTCAAAAAATGTGGGGACGAAGATTGGCCACCACGAGGAGGGAAGAACCATTTGCATTCACTCTCTCGCCGTCCTTCCTGCTTTCCAGAAGAGCTCGATTGGACGCACCTTGTTGCTGACCTACCGTCAAAACATAGACGGAGCTGGCATTGCTGACAGACTTGCTCTCATTGCCCACGATGTATGGTGCACCTTCATCCCTTATATAGTTACTCGACTAACATGCTTAGCACTTGGTTCCATACTACGAGAAGTTTGGTTTCGTGAACATGGGCCCAAGCAAGGCGCAGTTTGGTGGTGGAGGATGGGTTGATATGGTTCGTGACGTTCCACCTGCCCAAAAGATTGTCTACGGACGTTAAATTAACACTTTCCTTCAGGCGTACGACCTCAAGCAGATTGAGGCGAGAGCCATGTACGGATGAGTTATGCGACACATCAATGATAGTGATGATTTCATGATACCGAATAGCAAGCACTCTTGAATTCCTACCATCACCAGTTTTGCTTTCATGCTTCTCTCTGTCCCCGGGATGTCGGGCTCTAATATTGTGCATGGATTCAACAACCAGTTTCGAATCTGGAAAACAATCCCCGGTATACACTTCCGTTCCGATTATCTCCAATTCATCCCATACTATTGTCCCAACTGGTCAGTCTCTACGTGGTAGTAACAGTCCTCTTTTTCCAGTTCTCATATGGCCGTCGGATGGACTGTGCACATAAAATTGATCCAGATCTGGAACTATGGTAAGAGAAAACCAATAAAGGTTGGACGTTGTGCATTTTAACTGGCGTAGAACAAATCCTTTCTTGTCGGTAGACGAGGACAATCGATGGGCAGGATATTGGTTTTACTGCAGTATACCGCATTAACATGGATATAAGACCTGGCCTTATAGCTGAAAAAACTGTCATCGAGATTTCTCAGGGGATCTTGTATGCGAGGTGGCCTTATCTTTCTGCTCTTTTTTAAGTCAATTTAGCCCTAGACCGCTGTTGGTAGTTGAAAATCCTGAAGATTGATTCCTGGGAACAGGGCCTTATACACCAAGTAACCATATATAAGAGGTAGACTCATAAACCAGTAAATAGGGTATGCTGGAATTCGCTGTTACAATAGGCATCCATTATTTTATTTTTAACGACATGGATGATCTGACTACCTGATCTTGTAAATGCATGGCTTGAGGACAGAAGCTTCGCTTGAAACTGGAAGGTCCTCCTCCTTCTTCGCATCAATGAACTTCTTGCCCGACTTTGGCTTCCAAGTCTCACCAGCCTTCTTCATAGCCTCTGGAATTGGGACACACTTGCCCTTGATCGGAGTAGTCGCCTTGACGAAAGTCATCTTGACAAACATGCGGTTGCTCAGATCAACAGCCTTGTCATTCTGCAAAACAAATCCACGCTTTCTCAACACCTCAACGAAGGCAGAAACATCAGTCTCCTGCGAGTTGTCGTCATGTCCATCCACTTCGACCAACAAATCTTTGTCATCAGCCGCCTCCTCCATCTTCTTCAAGGTCTTCTTGTCTGGCTTTTTCCTGTTTCCAACACTGTGCTCGACGCGCTGGTGCTTCCCGCTGACTCTTCCAAATCTACTCTTGATTTCTGCGACCCACAGCTCTCCCTTCCAGTGCAAAATTCTGTATGCCTCCTCAATAAAGTCAATCCAGTTGGTGCCCATGAGCGCCAAGCAGAAGATCGCAACATCACAACTATTGTCCTCCAATGGCAGATCCGCGATATCAGCCTTGGTGACAAATGGCGACGGGTTCTGCAAATCGTAACTGAAGACCTGAACCTTCAGCTTCCTCTTGTCTTTCTCGAGCTTCTGCGTCAACATAGCATCGCCACAGCCCAAGTCGGCGATGTAGCAAGTGCCCTCTGTTCTTGGAAGAGGCAGCAGAGCACCGCTCGTTGCAGCAGCGTCAGCATCAACCTTGACACCGCGTGGTGGTGCTTTGACCTTTCCACGCTTCTGAATCTGCTCAATGTATGTGTCGACTGGGTTCTCTGGCCAAACCTCGACTTGGCGGCGGAAGCCCTCGTGGTACTCGTGGAACAGCTCTGGGTTTTCGGAAAACTCCTTGAGAGAGTCCTTGGATGGTGTGGTGTAGAGTTGCTGGTTGAGATGACGGAAGCGGGCAGAAATAAGCTTCTGCCTCATGGCGGCTTGAAGTGGTGTAAGCTTTGGCTCGGCCTTCTTGACAACTGCTGGTGCGGAAAGTGTGGTTGGTGCAGACTCTCCGTTGGCCGCCATTTTCGACTTCTTCTCCTTCTTCTTTTCTTTCTGTGCCTTTCTCTTCTCTCCTCTTTCCGAGAGCTTAATTGGCTCATCGGTGCCACCCATCGCTGTGTCCTTTACCTCCTCATCCTTCGCTTCTGGTGTGACAACCTTCTCCTCAGCTATGCCAGCATCCTTGGCGGTCTTTTGCTTCTTGCCCTTGGGCTTATCCTCCTTAGCAGCTGGAGCTGGTTTGCTCTTGTCCTTCTTCTCGATAACGGTCTCCCAAAGCTCGGCAATATTCTCCTCGTTGACCTCAGCCTTCTCCTTGCGCTTGCGCTTGTTCTCTCGGGTTCTCGCAACAGCTCCGCCCTCAGCGGTTGGGACTGGTGCTGGCGTAGCGTCCGGCTTTGCAGTAGTTTGCGTCTTCAATGCCTCTGTTGGCACTGCCCATCCTTTGACTGCGAACATGTTGGATAAATGTTTGTTGAAGATGGCAGATTGTCGTGTTGTGTGTAGATAGGACACGATAAGGTTGAGATTGCGAACCCTGCCAGCTAAAATTTTTGAATCTGATTGTCAAAGTTCCCTTAGCCTGTTGAGCTTGCTCCACACCTTTGAACAGACAGGTGCACAGACATCGATTGGCATTTCTCAAGTACGAAATACGACAACACCACAAGACCTATCTCGACGAGCATAGTTCCATAGATGTATAACAAAGCTTATAACAGCTAGCCGAATAACAGAACCCCACTTTTCCCATTTACTTTAGGAGCCTTTGGCAGGCGTTAAGATTGAGCTCCGGCGATCAGTCAGCCGCCTAGAGCAAGGTATACATACAAATAAGGTGAGCCTTTCTTAGCAGGTTTATGCAATTCTAAACCTTTGATTTAACTTAGGATGGGACATCTCAAAGCCTCGATACGCAAGTGGGATGTAAGGGTCTAGCACCAATATCAGTTTGTCGGCCAAAAGTCGTGGTGTCCGAGTACTATTTCTGTACCAGGAATCAAGCTTCTACCCACGCCGCGCAACTCCACTAGAAAAAGTTGCTTTCGATATATTAGAAGGGAAAACATGTTTTTAGAATCCAGCTTGCAGATTCAAAGAACGGTCTTGAGCAGGGTTATTCTCAAATTATGAAGCATTAGATAGGGAGTAGCAGCCTACAGGAACAGAAACCAAGTCGAGGTTGAAAGCATGTCAAAGCATGGGCTCAACGTCGAACTGAGACCAAGGACATTTCCTCCAGCTGTGCTTCGTCTTCGGAAGTATAGAAGTATATCATCCTAGCGCCTGAATAATGACAAGAACTAAAAGACACAAGAAGGAGTTATAGCCAGCTGTTGAGCTTACACATGAGAGGCTCAACGAGTTGCCAGCGTGGTGGCAAGCAGGACGCGGTGTTCAGCGCTTAGCTTATTGAGGAACCGGCCCTAAGTAGCCTACTCGTACGGAGCGGCAGTGCTGATCAGGGTTGCTTCGGCTTCGGGCCAGCGTAGCACAAAACGAGGCAGGTGTGGGGTGCAGAACGGGTGGGGCGTCAGAAGAAGCTTCGAAGCATTTTCAAGTGGCGGAAAGTCGACATGGCTTCAGCACTTTCCAATGGCAAAATGAGGGGTCGAGGAGTGGTAGACATGATCAGCGCGGAAGTGTCGTGGAGGCTTTTCTATCCATTCTTCATCAAATGCTAGTAAGGTGATATTTCTATCACGTGCGCACAAAGCTGAGTGGATCAGATGCTGAACAAAACCGTTGGGTTGTGCACTCATACGAAATGCACACAAAGCTTTCTGAAAGTTTCAGACGGGTTCAAAGCTTTTTGAAGATTTGATACGAGTAGTAGCATCACCCGGCTCACGCCGACGGTAGAGCAGGAAGCAAGAGTGGCAGCATGTAGGGCAAAAAGCATGCGATTCTTGAATCGCACGAGCAGGCCATCCAACGGCAAAGCATTTTGGAGTCAACCCTTTCGTCCTTTCTCCAGGTTTTTGGTGTATTCCAGGCTAGACAAGGTCAGGAAGCATCGACAGCCGCCTTGGCGTTGAGGTAAAGAAAGACCCAGTAATATCGCGCCAATACCGAGGGAGTGTCGTCATTAGCGCGATCGGAGAGTGGAACTGTTGAGTGTCAAGTATCCCAACAAACAACGATGGACAGGGGTCTAGAAGGCTGGATAACGTGTTCTCGTCTGCAAAAAAGGCGAAAAGACCACGCAACCATGCAACCATGCAACCACGCAACCACGCAAAGTCAATCTGCTAAGAAAGCTCGGAATTAATTGGGGCAAGCTGTTCTCTCATGTCATCTGTTTAGGAATTGGCATGTGATAGTGGATGTGGCGGTAGATGGGAGCAATATCACAATCGCAGACCATAAGAACGACGAGGCTGAAGATATCTACTGGGGTACATCATGCGTCATCCGTTCGACCTGAGACCACTCAAGCACGGTGGATTAACACGAGCCAGCCCAACAATAATATCCAAGGCGACCACAAGCAGGAACCCGACCAATCTGTGAGGTGATGAGAAATAAGATCGCAAGATGCAAACGCAATTCGCATGTGCTTCTTGTAACCTTGATGGCATCAGCCCTCGTCACACTCTCACAAAACAGATTTGGGTGTTTCATAGCGCGTGAACGAAACCCACAGGCAAGCGGATGAAGATAAAAACAATGGCTGTCAAAAAAAAATGATGGGAGAGCCAGAACCAAGGCAGACAAACGTCAGAAGGGGTGCCCTTGAAGTGAAGTCTGGGCCTGCCACTCTCATCTCCTCCGCATTACGAGTATGAGATTGCGATTAGACAGATGTTCTAAAAAGAAGTGACTTTGAAAATGAATAAGTTAGCTGTGAATGAGATCGGTGCTAGAGTAAAACTGGTCACTTTTTACTTCATTCTACCCGTAGCTTCTCTGCTTGTGATTCCTATTCTTATTCGTGGCAATTGCCTAGCACTGACGTAAAAGTTATTGATGGAGGGTGAGTCTTAGATGAATTCAACGCGGACGAGATATCTCGACTTGGCAACTCTTCCCCTAGTTGTGGCGAAAGAGCTGCGCCCTCCTTCAATCCTCAGAGCATTTTCCAGGGATGATCAATTCTCGCCCGTCGGTGGCTGCCTTGTCGTCCTCTTCCGCCCCCTTCTCGTCAGTTCCGGCCTGACATACCAGGCGCGATTTCTACTTCGGGCGCTGTCTCCTGCTGGTCGCTCACCCATTCTTCCCCACCTCCGACCAATCATCCTTGTTCCTTCTTGCCCCGGCCGCATCTTCGATTTCCCAACTCCCCACCCGCCGCTCACTAGCGCATACCACTCTAAGCCCACCCGACCAGAACCAGCTTTTATAAAAGTGCTGGTCCCGCCCAGCAGTCCTCCCCTTCTTTCCCTCTTCTCTTCACGATACCGTCAATTCTCGACTCAAAGGATAGAGAATAACACCGTCAATATGGCAGACGTCAAGCTTCAAACTGCCGCTCAAGAGCCTTCAAGCATGGCTTCGACTAACGAGCCAAATCGTAACCCAAAGTACGATCCAAAGAAGCCACACATCACCGAGTTGCCAATCACTGCTTCCAACTGGTATAAGCATGTCAACTGGTTGAACGTCACCCTCATCATCGGGGTCCCAGTCTACGGCATGATCATGTCTTACTGGACTCCATTGCACTGGAAGACTGGTATCTTCGCTTTCTGCTACTACTTCATGACCGGTCTCGGTATTACTGCTGGTGTGTTTCTCCATCATTCTCAAAAAAAAAAAACCACTGCTAACCCTCAATTCAGGTTACCATCGCCTTTGGGCTCACAGCTCTTACTCCGCTACCCTCCCACTCAAGATCTTCCTCGCCGCCGTTGGAGGTGGTGCCGTTGAGGGTTCCATCAGATGGTGGTCCAGAGACCACCGTGCTCACCACAGATACACTGATACCGACAAGGACCCATACTCTGTCCGCAAGGGTCTTATCTACTCCCACTTCGGATGGATGTTGATGAAACAGAACCCAAAGCGCATCGGCCGTACCGACATCTCCGATTTGAACGATGACCCAGTCGTCGTCTGGCAGCACCGCAACTACCTCAAGGTCGTCATCTTCATGGGAATGATCTTCCCAATGTTGGTTTGCGGTCTTGGATGGGGAGACTGGAAGGGAGGCTTCATCTACGCCGGTATTCTCCGCATTTTCGTCGTTCAGCAGGCCACCTTCTGCGTCAACTCTCTTGCCCACTGGCTCGGTGACCAGCCATTCGATGACCGCAACTCCCCAAGAGATCACTTCATCACCGCCATTGCCACACTTGGTGAGGGATATCACAACTTCCACCACGAGTTCCCATCCGATTACCGCAATGCCATCACCTGGTACCAATACGATCCAACCAAGTGGTCCATCTGGGTCTGGAAGCAGCTTGGTCTCGCCTACGATTTGAAGCAGTTCAAGTCGAACGAGATTCAGAAGGGCCGCCTCCAGCAGCTCCAGAAGAAGATCGACCAGAAGCGTGCGACCCTCGACTGGGGTATTCCACTCGAGCAGCTCCCAATCATCTCTTGGGATGACTACAAAACTGAGGCCAAGAACGGTCGTGCTCTCATCGCTGTTGCCGGCGTCATCCACGACGTCGGTGACTTCATCAAGGATCACCCAGGTGGAAAGGCTCTCATCGCCTCTGGCATTGGAAAGGACGCTACCGCTATGTTCAACGGTGGTGTCTACAACCACTCCAACGCTGCCCATAACTTGCTTTCCACCATGCGCGTTGGCGTCCTCCGTGGAGGAACCGAGGTCGAGATCTGGAAGCAGGCCCAGCGCGAGAACAAGGATGTCTCCTTCGTCTCTGACACTGCCGGCCAGCGCATCATTCGCGCTGGTTCCCAGGTCACTCGCATCAGCGAGCCAGTTGCATCTGCTGATGCAGCATAAATATCTCACCTTTACTGGTAGATGATACGTACAGATAAGCTCGTTGTGTCGAGCTGGGAAAATAATGACGAGATGAAACGGTGAAGAAAAGAAGAGCATTCTTGATCTCCCATGTACTGCGGGAAAGTTGTTTTGAGCGATAACGGGTTGTTCTTAGACTGGGACATGGCGTTCAGGAGAGGTAGTTTGTGATGGATGGCGATATCAAATGACGATAGTCGTACACTCCTTATTTTATAGTTGTAATTACCGCTCTGGCGAGGGTGATGGGGACGATAGGTTGTTAAGTCCTTTTTGGGCTTTCGTAAATAGTTGAATGACATCTATAACACCCCACGGTACTTTTGCTCTGCACTACTGTGCTATTCGTCCGTTGTTGACGGGTCCTTCTTTCCCTTCTATATTCACCCCGTTAACCGGTTGGAGTCTTTGTAAAATTGCCAGTCAACTTGAAGCAGGAATGACAAGAGGTTGCCAACGCCAAGAATCAAGAGATCTGCGATGAGAATATATTCACCTCCATTCCAACTCCTGGTTCCAAACACCTCTAGCCTGCGAAACGGAAAACAGGTACCCTCTACACTAACCAATTGTAACTCGAGCCCATATCGTTTATCATTATGGATTAAAAAAGCAAAAGGAGGGCCTAATCCGGGATTGAACCGGAGACCTCTTACAATTTAGAGTCGTTTTTAACGAACACCCAAAGCAAGAATTCTACCACTGAACTATCAGGCCTTTTTATTGGTTATCGTTTAATATTTGTTTTTATACAGTAATGTAAAATTTAAAAATGAGAAAATTGAAAGGTCCCATGAAGGCTGTCGGGTCTTCATGGACATTTATTATTGGTGTTATTTCATTTTTTTAATGGGAGTTGTATTATGTTTCTGAAATAACATGGTAGTAAGTCATACACATTCCTATTGTTGAAATTGTTTTTTCATTTTATAAAAATGAACAGTTGGGCGTCGGGGGACGGCCCGACATGACTTTACGTGCAAGATGGAAGGAACGGCCAAGCACAACATTTCAAATGTCAGGAGCAACGTTCGGCGGAAGTAGCAGAATACTCGAAAAGTTGCGAGTAGAGTAGCTATAAGCACTCAGCTCACCTACTTCATGCTACTCACCCAAATACCCAAGTACTACTCGAGTGGATATGAGTAGTCTGCCAAGACAAACGTAAACGAATGTCCAACTCCATTTAGCTTAGATCAAAGCTAGGCCAGGCTTAAAATAGCACATATATTCTACTTACAGACACTCAAGTATTTAAGATGAATTGCTCACTGTGAGTACTAATCTTGAGATACTCTACTCGTGAGTTGGAAAATGCTACTTAAGTACTACCGCCCCCACGCTGGCCAAGAACGACCTTGCTTTTCACGGAACCAATGCAATATAGATCACAGCAATCTAAGATAATCTCATACACCCACAGACTGAAGAGAACTGGGCATCTCGTCAGTTCTACCATACACAAACCACACTTCGGCAGATTA
This sequence comes from Antarctomyces pellizariae, assembly GCA_010623925.1. Lineage (NCBI taxonomy): Eukaryota > Fungi > Ascomycota > Leotiomycetes > Thelebolales > Thelebolaceae > Antarctomyces > Antarctomyces pellizariae. The sequence goes on from WCAA01000050.1 coordinate 150,812, forward strand.
AAAGCTGGGTGGGTGGCCACCAGCGAATACCTGCTGTTATGTGTTTCTGATTTTTTTGGAGGGGTCGTTCTTTCGATTTTGGTTGTCTGGTATTTTGCTTTGCGGAATGCAGGTTTGTGGCCAAGAGATATGACGGCATGGCTTGTGATCTCTAGACATCAGAACACTGGCACAATAACAGCAATAAGTAGATGTTATTCAACGACGCTCGACACCCAGGGCGCACAAGAGATGTAGTACTAATATAATGGTATTTGATTTTCCTTTTCGTCGCTGCCCTTCCGCTTGTTGAAGAGTCAGCGCCTCCTGCTGCACCTAGATATGCGCCCATAGGTAGTTGCTACCCAGCATGTTAGTCATGCTATATAATCCGTGATATACATTTTTCTTTTGTGTTGTCTTCTAAATGCTCCTTCCTCTAGCCGTGGCCAACTCTGCAGTAACTCTTGGCCCACACCAACGTCTGCCGTCCAAACCTTGCCTCTCAGCTACTACCGCCTCATGCAGAAGTGAAGGTCATCGGTTGTACCCGGCGCTCTCGTTGACGTGAAATACGAGAGCTTGATAATTCAACTCGGCTTAGAGCTGCACTTTAGTGGAAAGCCTCGTCACTACTGGCAGTCCTCAAACTGTGTTGTTGAACCATCAACCATGTCTTCTCTCCAGCCAGCCAATTCCTCGCTCGTATTGGTTCGTTCCTCCATCCACGATCGATTGCTGCGTTTCACCAGTTCAAGGTCCTGGGGCTCTGATCCTCAAGCTGCGGCTCCATACTACCACTCTTCGAGCTACTCGAATCGTCACTCAGACCTAGCGCGTTGAACACTTGCTTCATATCCTTCAAATCCTCCGCGATATCGTCTTTGGGTGCTGAGCTACGCTCCTCCACAAAATTATGGATCACCTTGATCACCGGCGGACAGCTTTCATTATTGGGTAACCACCAGTCCATGACCGTGTCGTCGTCGAGGAGTTCGGACATTTTTAGGCGGAAGGAGTGGGGGAACATATAGCTATAGATTATTAGCAGAGATCGCTTTCGATTTATGAATTAAACCTACCCATGGCATTCAACCAAAGCCAACTTCCGCCTCACCCACATATGATACCTCGAATTCTGTGGAAGCAAAATCGCCGCAATACCCAAACACGCCTGGCCAGCAATCACGCCCCCCTTCGGACTACCGGGATAAAGCTCGATAGCCTCAAAATATTGACAAGTCTGATGCGCCAAGCTCTGCAAATCCTTATGCGCCAGCATGTCGTTCTGCGCGCCCGCCAACCGGAAGTTGAGGTATTTACGCATGATCATGACACCGAGGTGGTCTTGGCGAAGAATGTTGATGGGCCATAGTTCACCGTTGAACAATAGACCTGGCATGTACGGGTCGACGATGTCGTTTGGGTCTCGTGGTGGTGCGTCGAGGAAATCTGTTACGGCGTACTGTGGATCTATAAGTGCAGGATCCATTTTGTTCAACCAGTCATCGAGTATTACGGCAATTTCTGCATCTTTGGCGTGGAAATCGTCCATGCTTATTCGTCCCTTTATGATATCGGCTGTGAGGTTTGCGGTCTGCATGCCGATGAGTCTGAGTTCTGTAGACTTGGCTTCTATTTTGCGCCGTACGTCATTCGGATCTTCTGCAGCTCGCCTAACACTGTAACTATAAGCATATGTGAACCACATGTCAGACAAACTGGAGCTGTAGCCTCCTAGCAAGGCACCGTATAAGTCGAAGCGGCAGTACCAGCCTAGCATCATTCGATCGAGTGGCGTTTCCATTACGGTTTGAGGCGTGTAAAGTGTAGTGAGGAGTGAACATGCAGCTTTCTGGTGACCAACTACTCTTGGTGTTAGCCTGTGGCTCTTGCTCTTTTAGACCGTGGTATCATACGTAAATTGACCCAGTCACCCAGGTATTCCTCTATCGTTGCAAGTTGTAACATGCACAGTAAAGAACCTACGTTTGGTTTCTCGCCCTTCTTCAACGCCTTCAAAAGCAAAGTGACTGCTTTATTATAAGGGTGTAAGAAGTCCTGGATCCTCCCTTGTGGGTTCTGTAGCGTGTAATGAAAGGCGGCAAATCCCACGACTGCGTTTAAAAGTGCCTCATGCCTGAATGCTTCTTCAAGGAGCTCTTTGTGTAATATGTAGTCGAAGTCGCACTTCATAGAATAGTGGTGATACGTTATGTTGTTGACAAAATAGTTAATAAAGAATTTTATGTCTTTTGGCAGTGACTCTCGGTCGGTTGATGGTTTCCTCGGCTTGTCTCCAAGGGAATGGCATACCGAGCTTCCTACAGAGGGAGTAGGAGAGGCCTCATGATCTGTGGTAAGTGAAGGCGTATCCGAGCTATTATAGCCACGATAGTTTCTTTGCTTTAAAGAATCTGGTAAACTGGGACGTCGATCATCATCATCAAAGCGCAGCTCGTCTCCGTCGATTATCGTCTCAAGTCTGTTGTTATCCTCGTCGTCACTACCATCATCAGATGAGTCGCCATCCTGACCTGCAGATTTTGACCCGTTTCCACCAGTTTTCGAAGTTGTCGCTGGGTCTGGATACGCACAATCGCGATTTCCTTTACGACATCCTACCACAATTAGTACCCCGACTTTGGCATATTGATTGTACGGGCACTTACTCTCGCAAACTGGACGACCTTCGTCGCACTAAGTCAACCGGTTAGCAAACTTTCTAGAACCTCAGCGCGTCTGAACTACACACCTTTACACGACGCTGCCTACACGTGAAACATCCAGATCTTGTCCTCCTGTGCTTCACGTTGTCTCCTGCTGCCCCTTTCCGTCTGTTTCGCGCAGTCTTGGGTGTAATCATCTCAAACTCCAGAGGCGAGTACTTTTTAGGATCCCGGAACAAGTGATTTGAGTTGATGTGTTCGCTTGCAGAGCTGAAGTGGTAAGAGGAGTATGGCGCCCTAGGTACGTCTTCAAAGACTCGAGTTGTTGGCAGATAGCCAGAGAGATACGCCTGCTGATTCTGGGGGGGGCATCCAGTCATTGTTTGTAGCTATATGTGGGTAATCGACGTTTGGAGAGGGTAAGATGTGGTCTCTGCCGGAAGTGCGCTCCATGTACCGCGTCCACAAATTTATTCAGAGATTGAAGTTATCCACCTCCCTGTGGGAAGACCACGATTCGTATTTCGGAGGTAAAGCTATTATCGCTAAGCAGAGGTGTTCCGCAGAGCGCCCTAGAGGCTGGGCTCTGGTGTGAACAATGGATTCGAACCTCTCAGGGTGCAATCGTTATCGTAACCTGGAGCGGTATCGCCGTCGCAGGTGCTGCGCTGGTTGGAGACAGGAAACCCGTCTGTAGTTTAACTGGTTTCCCTAACACTATGCGCCGGAACAAATGTGTTTTGGGCCAAGGCCGAACGCCCAGGGGGAGCTGGGATGGCGCAACCTTCACTTCGTTCGCGGGGGCAAGTGGGCTGCTTCTGTCAAAGACGTGCGCCGGGCGGGGTAGTTTTGAGGCTGAAGTGATCGAGTTTGTGGCTCGAAAATATCCAGTAATGTTCTTGCTTAGCTATGGTAGGTTCAGAGATGGGTAACGGCTGTAACGGCAAGTTGCGTGCGGCGCACAATGGCTCTCGGGATCGAGGAGAATGGGACTGTGACGGCGCTATGGGTGCTCGGCGATTTGTCAATCTCGTACTCGGAGAGTTTCTGCGATTCCAAAAGACTGAGGATCTACAGTATATCGACGTTGGATACCCGCAGGGTGAAGACGGCAAATTATGGAGTAGCAACGCTGGCGCAGATCACATCAGTCAGGGTCGATGTTGGTGCTTGGCCTCAAATACGAGCTATTAGCTGGGCTCAACCAGGAATGCTCAAGCTGCAACAATGCACAAAATTAAGGTTATGGGTTGAGGAGGAGTATTCTCGTGAGCGTGGGAGAGCATGTCGTCCGGATTGAAGATAGCGTGGATGCTGGGTGGGTGTCTCTTTCACACCTCAGTTCGTGAGTTACAGTTGTGGCAGTATGGAGTACTCGCTCTCTGGATGCTAATAGGCGGGAAATGCCGGTTTGCGCTTGCCGTGCTCATTGCCCATAGCCCATAGCCCATAGCCCATAGCCCATAGCCCATAGCCCATTGCCCATTGCCCATTGCCCGTTGCCCAGTATCTCGGTGCTCTCATTGCTTTCCATGGCGTCGGACAGACAACTCAGGGAGCAAGGATGAGATGCTACTGATGACCTTCTTTCGAACAGTCGGCCCCACGCACTGCAACGGTGCACTGCTGTAACCTGTTTGCTGGGATGTGAATGCGTAGCGAGTCGCAATGCATGGCTCTCACACTACAATTATACATACTGCTGCACTCAAAATGCAATAATTATGCGCAAAGAGCACAGCAAATCACATCGCTAAGTCTCCGAGAAGTCGCCGCGGGTTATGTATTCGGTACTCCGTACTCCGTACTCCGTAGGGACTATCACCATTTCAGAGATGGCATACATAAGAGCGACGGCCAGGACTGTCGGGACCTCTCCCGCAGGAACTAATCACCAGCATTTGACAAACAGCCTCCAATGAAGAGTCTGGCTAGCGGCCACATGCGGGAATATGCAGGCTGTCACTACTTGAGCTTCCAGGTCTGCGGCCAAGGAACGCTCGGACGGCTTCTAAAGGGCGCCCCGTGCCAAATCAGACTTTCTGTCCCCCCCCCTGTCTGCCAGGGTAAGCCAGCATGCTCAACGGCTTCCAACGAAAACGTTATTGACCTTTCGGTTGTCATATTTGAGATTGGTCATTGTGAGCCGGGGCGCGGCCGAGGGCAGAGGAAAAACGGGTTGTGGAGGAGGCTCCAAAGGACAGCGGCAGGCGTGCAACGTTGTCCGTGCTGGTACTGTACTCGTAACTTTCGAGGTGAAACAAAGTTGTCTCGGTGTGCGGCGATGTAAAGGTCATTGTCCGTCAGAAGTATCATGGTGTTAGAGTAATTAGTTGGCGGGAGATGGCATGAACTCGAGACAATGTTGAGTATCGCATGCTGAAAGATTTGAAAACCGATGACTGCCTCCCAGAGTAAAACTCCGAAAGTAAAAGTCCGGAGGTACGCGAGGATACAATATACATACCCTGCTTGAAACCTTTCTGCTCCTCTTCAGCTCAAAAAAAGGTCCACTTTGCGAATACTCTTATGATAGGGACTCCGAGAATGAGAGCCGCCAATCCATTCACTCGTTCACTCATTCACTCATTCACTCATTCGTTCAGTCTGAGCATACATGGGCATACAAGGGCATACAACATACAAATTAAGGTATGACCTCCGTACACGCAACAAATATCTCATTAGGCGGTGTGTTGTCCTTCCTAGTGACCATATTAGTCTCGCTGTCATTCCAGAGCATGCAAGCACCCGAAGTGCCCACCAGTCACGAGAAGGTCTGACATTTCACCGACCAGAGTTCCATATCTTATCTCACCATACGACTCTGCCTTGATCTGTCACTGTGACTTTGATTCGCCTCTGGATGTACGAGTAGATTAGGAAGAGAACACCATCTTCCACCATGCCGAGCTTTCGAGGATTGCCACAAGTAAGCTGACTGATTGTCTGGCGCCTGAGCTGCACTCGTATCGTACCCTCAGAAGCTCGGCAGCTCCACATCAAGTCTTTTTCAGAGCTTGGCAAGTGAGACGCACCAGCTCTGGAGATTTGTTCGTCCCGTCCCCCCCATCCCCCCACCATCAACTGACGAAGCGCCATTGTATCAGCGAAAAACATGGCAAATAAAGCGCTACACAACATCTCAGATCCTTGAAGAACATCTCTGCGCTGCTGCAGTCTAGCAGCCTAGCCTGCCAGATTCGTTCGTAAGTTCGACCTAAGCACTCCACCCACTGCGCCAACTGCAAGACTTTCCCTCTTTCACATCGTGCCTGCGTCGAGTCGTACGAGGAGCTGCAGAGCTGCATACCAGGGTCCCTCCAGCCATTTTGGGGTTCGACAGGCAAGTCCGTTGAGCGGCTCCCTCCATCCCTCCTCTCTATGCCCACATCGGCTTCTCCTTCTCCTTCGCCGACAAGCCTGTCAGTAGATAGACCTCCTCAGTATCGCCGTCTTGTCTTGGCCTTAGGCTTCAGGCTCCCTGCTCTTCCCTTGAACGTTGCAAACTCCCCTCTATTCGCCGCAACAAGATTCTTATAGGTATCGCCGCTAATAGGAATATTCTCCGTGCAATACACTGCTACGCCAACCATATGTCTTTCGACCGTCTAGACTCCATCACGGAGGTCGGCGAGCTTGTCAGCCCCCCCCACAGCTTCGGTGTCTGCTCAACCCCACCACGACTGTGGATGCCGACGCCCACTTCGAGTATTTTGTTGATCGTCGGTCCCAGTCCAAATAATAGCTCATCCCAGCTGCACACACACGGAAGCTGGGATTGCTTCTCCGCCACCAGTTAGATCGAGGTGGGCACGTGTAGTGGCTGTCATGGCCTGATTCTGACCCAGCGCCGATGGGTTGTGACAAGGGGCTGAGAAGTGGGATCCTGCTGTGTAGAATAGATAGACATCATGACTTGTCTTGGACATCGCCGTTAATGGAGGTACAGAGAGTAGCATCGAGGAATGTGCAGACTGGCTAGAACTCTGATGTGAGGGATAGCCGGATAAGACACAGGCACGGCACGGCCCGGGATGAAAATTCGACAACGGCAGGCTGCGCCTGAAATCGATACCGAGCCGCTGTACTCCGTAGAGTAGCGAACCTTCAGGGTGTTGCCAAAGACGTCAGAACCCTTCGCATGATGCACAATGACAATGGCTATGAACAGGGAAATGGCCATATTGGCTGGTTTCCGAAGCAGAAGCCCCAAGAAAACTAAACTTCTTCCACAAATCCAATCTGCTGTCTTCGAGGCCTACCAGTGATCAAGAAGTTCTGGTGGGACGGCCATACTAGTGGTAGAGCGAGGAGCCATAATGATCTTGTTGGTTGTTGTCCTGCGCTTTTTAGCCTTCCAACGACTTCTCCAATATCTCCGCGGAACCTCGTGTTGGGGTCGCGCTGTGTGCTGAGGTGCTCTAAAGAGGCCGCATTTCCATGGCTAGACCTGGCGATCATCCCCGACATGCGGCTGAAGGAAAACCAAATACCTCCAACTATGATCAGCACCCAGTTACAACTTTGTGGCTTTTAGGGCAGAGATGACCAACAACCCTGACATTCATACATGCACCATTTCTACTGCCACAGGTCCGGAACCTCTTGGCTTGGCGAAAGATATAATGGCAACGGGTAGACCTCAACTCATTGGATTGAGGAATTCGAAATGCATTATTTTCATATTGATGCAAGATATCCTACGCATACAGGACGCCGCCAGATTCGTAAATCATTTTACCAGGCTCCGAACCTCCCGCTTGCATGCTCCCCTATCCTATACCTCCAACGCCGCAAATCACCCTTTCCCGTATATCATTCACACGCTTATGTCTCTCCATCTCTTTCACTTGACCACACCTCACTTAAAGTCCGCAGCAGTCAGAGCCTGGACCACACTAGTCCCCTCACTAAACCTCGTCCTAAAAATCCTATTCGCATTCTGGAACATGCCATCCTTGAGCGAGACAACAATGAATTGCGAGCCCTTGAATCTTGTCTTGATCAGGCGACCGATATTTTGCGTATGTGAGAGATCCAGAGCAGCGTCGACCTCGTCGAGAATGTACATTGGTGCTGGCTTGAATTGGAGGAGTGCCATGATGAGGGAGAGCGCGATGAGGGATCTGCAACTAGTTAGTACACGAGGGGCATGTGAGGAAGGAATGAGTTAGCGAACCTTTGTCCACCAGACAACTCAGTCAGGGACTCCTTCCACACTCCACCTAGGCGGACCTTAACCTCAAGACCCTCATTAATAGTCTTTCCCTCGGGTGGGTCGAGCTTGGCAAAAGAGCCAGGCAGGAGCTCGTTGAAAATGGCACCGAAATCCCCATTAACCTTCTCCCACGTCTCAAACAACGCCTTCTTCTTATACTCGTCCAAACTGCTAATCGTCTCCTCAATCTTCTTCTTATCCCTCACAATCGTCTTCATCATATTCTTCAGACTCGCCTCCTTTTTCTCCACCGCATCAATCATATTCATAACCTTCGGATTAATCTTCTTTTTCATGCCTTGGAATCTCTCCGTCAGATTTTTCAGCATCGCTTTGCACTCGGCGATGTTTTGACTGTTGAAATCATACGGCGTGCCAGCCTTTCCGAAAGATGATTTCTCGTCGGAGATCCACTCGTGCTCTTTCTCCATATGTGCTACGGTCTGCACGGCAGCTTGCTGCTCCTTGTTGAATTTCTCGATTTGGTGGCCCAGCTTCTGCATCTCAAGCCCTTCCTCCGTGATTCTCGCAGCCTTCGATCTGGAGGCATCCTCAAGCGAACGCAACTCCTCATCAAAGCCAGTAAGCTTCGCCCTCTCATCGCTAAGCTCAGCCTGCGCGGCATCCAGATCACGCTGTGCCTGTCTCCCCTGCTTCTGAAACGTCAACACCTCCTCCTCATGCGTCTTCAGCGCTTGTTCCGACTCCTGTAATTGTTCTTGGGCCGTCGCAAGCTCGCCGCCGATTTGTTCAGAGTCCAGCCTGGCGCCCTGCAACTCCTTCTGCATCGTCTTAACAGCCGCCGAGTTCTTTCCGAGCGCACTTCTGAGGGAATCAATATCCTTCTGCAGCTCCACCAATTTCTCATCTTTATTGTTATCGAAGTCCTTCATATCCTTCTCAATCCTCTTGATATCCTTGCTTGCCTCGTCGAAGCGCTTCTTCGCCTCCACAATCTCGGATTTGAGCTGCACGATAGTCTCTTTCATATTCTGCACCTCCTGGATAATCGAGGACGAGGAGTTGCCTCCGATCTGCTCCTCGGTAAGCTTGATTTCGTGAGCCTTGAGATCGAGTTCTTGACGGATCTGCTTTGCTTGGGCAAGCTTTTTGTGTTCTTTTTGCATAAACTCTTGCAGCTTGCTGAGTCTGTGCTCGGCGATCCTGAGATCTCTGTTCAGCTCGTTGAGGCGCTGCAGGGTGAGAAGAACACCGCTTGAGTTTGGCGCAGAGCCACCGGAAAGAGTACCGGATGGGTCGTACGAGTCACCTTGGATAGTGATAGAGCGCATACGCACAGATGGGTTAAAGGTGACGCTCTTTGCTGTCTCCGCGTCGGCACAGATCAAGGTGTTGCCGAAGACGTACTCCATCGCGGCGGAGACTTCGTCGTCGTAGCCGACAAGAGATAGGGCGAGGTGGACTCTGTCTGGTGCGATCTTTTGTGCTGCTCCAATCTTCTCTGCTGATGCCTTGAAGGCTGCGATCTTGTTCAAAGGGATGATCGTGACACGCTTCTTGAGCCTGCCGTTCTGGAGGAGCTGAGTACCAGTGACTTCGGTATCAACAACGACGTTATAAAGACGGCCACCGGCACAGATCTCAAGTGCAGTTCCTGCCTCCGCCTTGTCCTTGTCGAGCGTGAAAAGCTGGGCGACCAAACCCTTGACCTTGGAACGATCGAAATTCGGTGTCGGATCAGTGTAGTTGAAGTCAATGTTTGCCACCTTTCTCTTCACCACATCGGCTTGTTGGCGCAGAGTGCGAATGGCCTCCTGAAGAGTCTTCTCCTCCTTGTACATCTCATCCTCTTTGCCTGCCTCAAAACCGATCTTGACCAGGTTCGCCTCAAGCTTCTGTGCTTGTGCCTTCAATCCCTCCAGATCGTTCAGCAAACCAGCATTCTGCTCCTTGGCCTTCTTCGCTCTTGGCTCCTCCTCCTTGATGCGCTTCTCCAGATGGCTGATCTTGAGCTTCGCCTGCTCCTGCTCAGTCGATGATGCACTAGCTCTGTTCTTGGCGTCCTGCAACTGTCCTTGATACCCGCTTTCCTGTCCTTCCTTGGATGCAACACCAGTCTGTAATGTCTGCAGCAGCTCCTCCTTCGTCTCGACCCCTGCAGACTGCTTCTCAAGCTCAGCCTTTGCCTGATCGTACTGCGCCTGGAGCTTCTCATAAACCTCGGTCTTCTGCTCCAACTGCTTCTGAAGATCCGCAACAGTCTTCTGGCCTGTGGTGTACTTATCCTTCTCTTCGTTCATACTGGTTTGTTTGAGCTCGAGCACAGTTGTCAGGCGGACGATCCCGTGCTTGTGCTCCTTGACTCGAGTCTCCAGTGCCTGCGCCTTTCCCCCTTTCCTCATTTCCTTGTCTCGTTGTGCCTTCACGCGATCGATATCCTCTTCCAGATTCGAAATTTCGTGTTCCAGCTTATCCTTTCCAGTCCCCAAATCCTTCACCCGTTGTCTCTTCGCCTCCAAGTCTGCGGCCGAGTTTGTCAATCGTTCTTGATTCCTAACATAGTCGTGCGCTACAACCACCCTGGTCAACCTCTCAAGATCGTTCTGTGTCTGCTGAAAGTCCAAGAACGCCCTCTTCTCCATCCTCAGCTTCTCCAACTTTGGCTCGATCTCCTCCTTCAACAGCTCAGTAATCTCCTGCACCTTCATCTCCTTCTTCGCCATCGTCTTAAAAGCCTTATCTCTCCTATCCTCAAACATCCTCGTTCCAGCCGCCTCCTCAATCATCGCCAGAATCTCCACCGCCTTCATATTCAGCACCTTCGTAATTCGACCCTGCATAATCAAGAAATTCGGGTTGTTGATGTTCAGCTGCACACTCTGGAACAGGTTCTGCACAGTCTGCTGTTGCGCGCGGTGTCCATTGATCAAGTATTTGCTGGTGCCGCCCAGTACAATCTGGCGCGTAACACTGATCTGTGCATACTCCTCAAAGCCAATGGGCGACTTCCTCTTATCCGCATTGTCGAAGACGATTGTGACGGAGGCCTTGGTGACACCTGCTTGTCCGCGCTTGTAGATGAGATCCTGAAGATTTTGCGCGCGAACCGTGGTCATATTTGTTATTCCGAGGACGAAGCATATTGAATCGAGAATGTTAGATTTTCCAGAGCCGTTGAGACCGGTGATGGAGTTGAAGGATTCGTCCCTGGGTGTTGGGTTAGTAATCGAGGAGCTGTGTATATGCGGTTGCCATTGTTTATTTACCATCCTGAGATAACTGTGCGTACTGCGTAAGACTTAAAGCCCTGGAAATTGTTAATGCATATAATTTACAAACAATAGATTGACTTACATCGATGATGACCTCTACGACCCTCATTTTGGCGAGCTCGTAGTTGTCGTGGGTTGTCGAAGTTGTCGGGTGAGGGGCTTATCGCAACATTGTTTGAGGGAGACGTGGATATCGGTGTAAACAGACGCGACCAACTTTTGTGAGGCACCAAGTCAGGCTTGTTTGCAGGAGTCCGGGGCGGTGGCACGCGCCCCGCTTTGGGGTCCAAAGTGGCAGATGAGATCAGATGCCACTCCATCGGATTCAAAATTGCAAAACACAACAATGTTCCTCGAAGTTCTAAGAACTCATGAAATCAGAGCTCTATAAGCAGAATTTACAAAATCGGATGTCTCAAGCCGCATGTGGCTTTTAGTAGTAGAAATATGTTCAATCCCAGGCCAGAACACGGAGTGTACCTGGTCTCTTAGACGTGCCTCAACCGTCACATGCATGAGGAGCTGGCCGAGAGCGCACTTTATGGTGATCAAAGACGAGAGCGTTGTCTTTGGAATAGCTTCATCAGGAATTCAGGAGATGTTTAGCTTGGCGGCAACAGTTTATGATGTTCGTTGTTCGAGAAGCTGTTTTTAAATATTCAATCCAGGAACAAAACCAGTTAGACGGGGATACGTGCCTCGGCTTCTCCAAAAGATGCACCCGGCTAGATATTTGGCCTTTGGGGCAATCTTCACTCATCATCGCCAATAGCTATTTGGCCCTTCCTTCACTAAGTTGTGCTTCATCATTGATTTCTTTTTTAAACTAGATTTTATAGATACCTCTCTTCACCATGGCTCCTCCTAGGATTCCACAACTGCCGGTTGGCGCTGAGGATGTCGAGCCCTCAAAGAGAGATGCTATGCATCTTGAGGGTGTCAAGTACTTCTTGGAGCACCCACCTGAGGACACAGTCGTAAGTCCTACCTAGAACTTATGTCCTTGCAAACAGGCTTCAAATGCTCAAAGGACCAGGACGCAGTCCAGCATACAGCAGTCTAGTTTATTCTAGATTTCACGTCCTCTTACCTCAGTCATAACGACACATACCCTTATAGACTCATAAGTAAGTAAATAAAGACTAATGAACTCCCAGAATTGGTCAGAGAACCTCTGCTCCACTGGGCTCTCCATCATCTCCGCCACAGACCGCCCAGCCGGAAAAGTGGTCTACGAATACACCTGTCACCAGTCGCACACCAACCGTCTGAACAACCTGCATGGAGGATGCACGGCTACTATTTTCGACTTCTGTACGACCACAGCACTGTTTCCGATGAGTAAGCCCGGATTTTGGCAGTATGCTGGTGTGAGTAGGACGCTGAACGTTACGTATTTGAAGCCTGTAAGTTGACCTGAGAGAAGAGAGGAGGGTAGAGATTGAAGGGGGGAGGTGTTGATACTCTGGTGGATGAAATACGAGGAGTGGGAGAATTGCCGAATGAGTGTGTGGCGGTAGAACAATGAGGATGCACGAAGAGTAGGAGGACGCGGGAAAGCAGGACGATTGAAAGCGTAGATGCGATCTTGATGAGAGTTGCTGACGAAGAGACAGGTCCCAGTTGGCGAGACAGTGATCATCGAGTGCGAGGTTGTGAGCATCGGAAAGAGACTCGGTAAGTGATTGTTTTCATTGGTTCGGAGAGTTGACCCGTCTCATGCGGCGGACGTATATGGTGGGATCGAAAACTCGCGGAAATACTCGTAGAAAATGCTGGTCGACTGTCGATTTTTCACAGCGGGAACTGACATGAATGCAGCTACCATCATCGGAAAAATGAACCGCAAGTCTGACGGCTTGTTGATGGCCATGTGTGAGCATGGCAAGGTCAACATCGATGCCACGTTGTAAGGTGTTGCCAGACTTGCTGGTATCGACTCCCTATCCACGGGTTAAATGTCGTGTGGCAAAGTATCTGTGGCCTGACTCGAGCGAGGTTGCAATGGAACGTCATAGTAGAATAGCCAATGGAAACCAATTTTTGGAGTTGCTGCTTTTGGATGTTTTTGGATATCTTTACCTTGAGCTCGCTGTCGTAGCTGAGCAAGTTAAGCACGATGGAATCGACGACGACGACCCCTCAACACCACGCAAGTAAACCACGCGCAAGATGCGTGTGCGGATTTTGACTCTTTTTGAAGTTGGCTTAAAGCCAATCGACATCGCCCGCCAGCTCCACCTCACGACGAGGCAGGCGAGCTACGCTCTTGGGCATAGGCTCACCCCTCAGAAGCACGAATGCGCCCTTCCTTTTCAGTAAACACACCAAATCGACGTCGAATTGTGGACTGGGTTACCAATAGCGCCAAAACTCGCTGCACACCGATGTTTCAAATTGCAGACAACTGGAAGCTTAGTGAGACAGTGTCGAGACAATCACTTGAGAAGGAAGGCTATAGCTCTTATTTTGCGACAATTAAGCCGAAGCTAGATAAAAGAAACGCAGCAGCAAAGCTTAAGTGGTGCCATGAGCGCTTATACTGACCTATGAGGAATGCAAGCAGGTACTGTGGACTGATGACACCAGGGTGAATCCAGGTGCTCATAGGCGCATACGGGTGATTAGGCAGAAGGGTGCAGCAGAGCACTATCATAAGGACTGTGTAGAGGGCGAAGAACAGCGAAAAATGGGGTGGATGTTCTGGGAAGGAATATCAGGAGCGCTTGGAAAAGACCCATATCTGTTCTGGGATAAGAAGGAATGGGGAAATATAGGTGCTCAAACCTATATTGACGACAACTTACTGGTGCTTGAAGCCTATTTGAAGCAGCGCCCACTTGCTTTTATGCAAGATAATTGCTTTGGGCACGGTGCGAGGGAAGCTATGGCTTACATGAATAGCATTGGTTTGGTACCACTGGAATGGCCTTCAGATTCACCGGGTGTGAACCCTATAGAGACGGTATTGTGTTGAATGAAGGAGTATATTCATGTCAATTATCCTGGCTCCCACCGCTCCTTTAAGCGGCTAACAGAACAGGTCGAAGAGGCCTGGCATTATATCAACGACTCTGATATTCAAGAGCTCGTTAAGACAATGCCAGACCGCGTTCGAGCGGTCGTAGAAGCCAACGACTGGTACACAAAGTATTGAGCATGGTTTAAAGCAGCACTAGAAGAATCCAGTCCAACCTCGCTCTCCAGCGATCAGTGGTACTACGCCACACGACATTCAACCATGTAGATAGGGAGTAGTCTATCTTAACCGACGGACGCGGAGTTTGCTCCGTGTGAGGATGTAAAACGTACTACTTATGACAAGATATAACTTTCGAGAAGGATTTGAGACTTAGAAAGAACTGGGAGATAGAAATGTACTGCATTGTGCCTTGAGAGCCTGCACTGCTTTCCTGTGTAAGTTCGACTATAAATGCAAACCGTACCCATAACTAAATATAAGCGGCAATGGGCGCGATGGATCTCTCACCGGCTTGATGTTGAAGGTTTATCAGCCAGATTTGCAAATCATTTGTTGTTGTTGTTGTTGTTGTTGTTGAGTGACAGAAGATCTGACAAGTTTGGCCAAGCATGACAATCGTGAAACATGCAAGTCTCCACACGAGACATCATTATGTGTTTCAGATTTGGCACATCTAGAGATACGAGTATCTTGTAGATACGGAGACAAACGCATCCTCGGTTTAGTGCAACACAACCACAACCATTTCAACCAAACCTGGCCACCTGCGTCACCGGTGACAGCTTTGACGTATCAATAGCCGTCGCGATTCAGCAGGCGCAGTCTCCAATTGCCATCAAAACACGTTCTCGGGTTCGTGTTTTCATCACAGCTGCACCGCGGTGTGGATCACGAGACACGTGGTGGAGTTGGCGGGCTCGATTGAGCATGTTTTGTGGAGGGGCCTTGTGCGAAAGGGGCCGACCGGCGGGGAAACGTGTTCTCACAAGCCAAATTATCTGATCGACCTGGCTTGTTTAACTGGTTGGTGGTCGGGAAAAGAGTGGCTCGCTCGCTTGGAGATGGTTGAGGATGGTCTTGGCAATCTTCTCCATTGGACTTGATTGGACTTGATTGGACTTGATTGGACTTGATTGGACTTGATTGGACTCGATTGGACTCGATTGGACCCGATTGGACTCGATTGGAGTCTTCACACCCCTGGCTAGGCTGCGACAATCTGCTATCTCGTCTACGACGCCGGTGGAAGTGGAAGGCTAGTATCGGTTAATCAGCCCAGTCCGACGCTGGGGGCAAGTGCACGGAGTGGGCGGTAGCCGCGGGTAGTGTCCTCCTTCCAACCCTATTTGATGTCCCCTTTCCACAAGCTCGCTACTGAACCTTTAAAGACTGGAACGGCAAGCTCCGAAGATCGCTCTCAAGCATTCCGTTGAACTCTGGTACTCACAAAGACATGTGACAACTGTAATACGGTGGCCAGCCAGTCCCGTTTGGTCCAGGTGTCTGGACGAAGTAGGGGTTGCAAAGTTCCAGAATGGCGGCCTTCCTTGTCTGGCGCATTGCCGCTGCCAATCTCAGGCTGAAATAGTCTTGGACGCATCAGCAGGATTCTTGGTACCACGAGTCTTTCTACTCGTAGTGGCCTGCCCGTGTGGGCTGTTTCGCGATGCTATGAACTGATTGTTTATCCTACCTAAGCTGTGTGAAACTGTGTGTGGAAGACCCTGAAGGCCTGAAGGGGCTGTCAAAAGCCTCCGAAGCTCTGGTCACCCCACATATGCTGTGGTCGGGCAGTCTTCTCGCCAGGTCTAGGCGATCTGTTGAGCGCACGACCCCCTGTGGTTATGGGGGCTCGGGTGCCAAGCCCAAAATAGTGCCTGCAGGGTCCTCTAACCCACCAGCCACACTGTCAATCCGAGTGTCTGATTCGTCTGACACGCCAATCCAAGCACAAGCTTGAGAGCTGCGCTTGGCCCAGTTAAGATTCACCGCCCACCTTCCAATTTCTTCGCCTTCGCGCAATCATAGCCCGCATCTGGCAACCCCCTCCCCATCAAGGTTGTACCTTTTTCAAAAAGACTCCTGGTTCCTTCATTATCCTCCCTCAATCTTCAACGATCCCCTCTGGACTTCTTTGTCTTTACCAATTGAATACCCTTTTTTAATACCTTCTTCCTGCCTGTCGACATTCGCTTTGCGTTAGCCTCTTCGCGAACAATTGTATCACAACCTTGCTGGTTACATGGATTGATATCACCGCGCATTGCAGCTCCTATTTCCAGAGCGAATTCTTGTCACCCATCCTCAATCAGGACGGCCTACAGCTTAGCATTGAGTCTCGCGCTCCGACCTACACAAACAAACTTCACACGACGCAACTATGTCAACCGAGACTCACCTCGATAGGCTATGGGATCGTCTCCAGATTGACCACTTCTCTGGCTTATCTGAGACGTACTACGCAGAGTTCCGCGCTCTCCTTGCCGCTGAGCTCGCAAAGGTCCCAACTTCTGTCTTCATAACAATCGTCCTCTCGATATGCGTACCGCCGCTGGTCGCATTGTTCTTCTACGAGCAGCACTGCTCGAAAACCTCAGCCGCCAAGCCACAAGGATGCAGGAAGCTGGGAATGAAGATCGAATCCAACCTCTCTAATGAGTTTGACGCCAACTTCTCGAAAGGAAGACCAGCAAGCACAGAGGAGACATCAGCGGAGTGGTGGAGAGTCAAGAGCATGTGGATCTACCCAGTCAAAAGCTGCAAAGGGGTTGAGCTGAACCATGCCTCCATTGTCTCCGCTGGAATGGAGTACGATCGTCAATTCACCTTTGCGCAACTCAAGAAACCAGTTTCCCCTGTCCTTGCACCAGCAGCAGGAGCCGATGGTGTGAAGCCAAAGCACAAGTGGGAGTTTATCACACAGCGCCAATTCCCAAAACTGGCCAATGTCAAGACTCAGATGTGGGTTCCGGACTTCAACAGCCCAAGCTACAGACCACACGACGATGATGTGGAGGCCGGAGGCGTCGTTATTATCAGCTTCCCATATCAGGAGGCGGGATTAAAAGGGCTGGTCGCAGCATTGGGCGCTAAGTTGACTGGCAATGTTCCTGAGATGGAGTTCCGCGTGCCTTTCAACCCAAATCCAGCACAAATCGAGAAGGCAGGATACTTAGTCGAGGAGTGCACGATCTGGAAGGATACGGTTCCTGCGCTCAACATGGAGATTGAGATTCCAGACGAGCTCAGATACTATCTCGGCATGAGCAACAAGCTCGGCCTGTTCAGAATCGACAACTCGAACCTGAGAGAGGTGCACAGATGCGCACCAAAGGCCGAGGATATTGGTTTCCAACCAGTCACTGGCTTCCAGGATGCTTACCCACTTCACCTGATCAACTTGGCTAGTGTGAGAGATGTTGAGCGCCAGATGCCAAAGACCATGGACACTCCACGATTGTCCGCCCAACGTTTCCGCGCAAACATTATCAGTAAGCTTTCCCTAACATTCCATAGTTCGCCCGAAAAACATCTCTAACGCGTTCTGCAGTCACTGGCCCAGAACCATACGTTGAAGAATCCTGGAAAAAGATCAAGATCGGGTTCTACGAATACGCCGTCTCCTGCCGCACCGTGCGCTGCAAGGTGCCAAACGTCGATCCAAACACCGGCGAGAAACACCCGTCACAGCCAGACAAGACGCTTCGCAGCTTCAGAAATGTGGATGCTGGAGCGCCAAATCTGGGATGTCTTGGCATGCAGCTTGTGCCGTTGAGTCAGACTTGCGAGATGAAGTGTGGTGAGGAGCTGACGGAATTGGAGCATGGAGAGCATGTTTATATTCCACAGTAGACTCTTCCAAGTTTTTTCGAGCGGGATTGATGAGGAAATTGGTTATGAGCGAGGATTGGCAATTTGCATAGATTTTTTGCAAACGGAGCAGGCGTATAATGCAGCATTGATGGAGTTTGGGTCCGTACATGACAGTGGAGAGCAGTTTTTTGCTTTCCCTGCGATCTTTTTGATCTCTTTTGATCTTTGACCTATTTGTCCTCCGTCTGGTCAGGAGGCGGCACGAAATTAGATGCCGATGCTAGCTGCTGGAATAGCGGTGCATATGAGATGAATAAGAATGATGAGCCGGATGGCGGAATATATACTTAATTAATACTTTTATGTTCATATCTCGATTTTTGGTCTTGTCTGAGTGCAGTATCCTATTCTCGGCTGCATTGCTCATCACTTTCAACTATCTTGACAGCACTTTGTCCAATTTGAGCACAATCTCTTGGTAAGGCTCCTCCCACGCCGGGGAGAAGTCTTAATTCTTGCGTTTGCAGCCTGCAGATGAACCACAACACAACCCAGCTCGGTGCAGGAAACTACGATACACCCAAGAGAAATGGAGAAGATGTTTCCATAATATATTGCAACAGTCGACCTCTTTCTTTCTCGCTAACCAGTTTCTTTGAGCACTTGAGAACGCCCGTAATGTACCAGTCCTCTGTCCTTCTTGCTAACCAGTTTTCCTCCAGCACCTCAAAAGGGCCGGTATAATTAAAGGCAGAGGTCAAGATGATCATGTACCGTCATCTGATCCCTAAGCTATCTCCGGAGAAGTACTTTGGGTAAGTTTCACCCAAGAACATGGCGGATAATAAGGCATACAACCGGGTTCATAAGCTAACTGGTTAACGCAAACTCTCAGACAGCCCTCGCGTCAGTATCATCGTTGGCCCAGAAGGCAAAGAAAAGACAAGTAGGTTGCCGCGAGGTCTAATCGGATACTACTCGCCCTACTTCGCTGGGTGTTTCCGCGATGGCCTCGAGGAAGCGACAGAAGGAATATTGCGATGGGGGACAGAGCACTTCGATGTGTTGTCGGAGTACTTTCATCGTGGCGAGGTAGTGTATACCCCCGCCAAACCGAAATTGGTATATCCGGCCTATGAGGTTGAGGGAAACAACATATCGCTTTTACTCTCTTTACGAACCCGTTCGACATCATTCCAAGCAGCGGCTGCTGTAAAAGGCGCACTCCAAAAGTGGTTAGTGAAGGAGCCATTTGAATCCTTCTCCCAAGCAGTGGGAGCCAAGGACATGCAACTGGCGATAGAGGTTCTGCATCCTGAGCACCCGACCATGAGATTCCCTGCCTCCGCTTGTGTTCGTCAGCTTAGCGACAAATGGGGTGCAACAAATACGACTCGTATACAACTCTTCGCCAACGAGAACTGTACCTTGGCAGCCGCCATGATGTATCAGCTACATCTCCTTCATACAAATGAAGGTTGGGGTGAACCCATTTACGGCAAATTCGTTGAGGTCAAGCTGAAGGTTGCGAAAATTCCACCGAATGTAGAAGCCAGCGGCAAGCCATTTGTCGTACATGGCTTCTAACTCCGCATGCGATTATCTACACTCCAAGAGAAGACCGTATGAGCAGCCACCCATTGATAACGGAAGACGGGGAGCGAGGAGGATCCGGGTACGCCGCTGCCAGTGTAAGAGAACGATACTTGGATAGAACGGGACTTCAGCCAAACATCAACTTGTGAATTAAAAAACCAGGGCACTAACCAGTTAGAAACCATGCGGAGATGAGAACTGCGTGATTCCAATCTGTATATCGTTATGGAATTTTGGAATTAGGTCAGGAACCCGTTAGCCAGATCGAAGTGAAAATTTACGATTGGGTGTGGAACGATTAGCAGTTAGGCCCGAGAGGCGTCAGGTAGTTTATTCATCTTGATTTCTCTCTAAACACTCTTCGTCGATGGGACACAGTGCCGTATCTCTACAGAGTCTACCTAACCACCACACTCCTCTATCCAGCCATCAGACCTAATTATGCCATCTCACCTACTCCACCCTTCCTATCTTGAAAGTAGCATCAATCAGTCATATTTCATATCCGACGACCGCCACCAATCCAATCCGTATCATCTCTCATCTATGTACTGCACTGCCTCATTAACTATACACGCTGACAGCGGCTAACCATAATAACCCAAGCCGCTAATTAGATTTCTATAAACAAATATGCACGCAAAAACGCTGGACGACTAAAACCGAAACGCCGAATATGCTGTGAGATAATTATTACTGGCTGAGACGAATGGCTGATTGCGGTGGAAGGATGGCGGGCGAATAATGTACAAGAATGGTATGGTGCCGAATGCTCGACTACTGTCTGTTGAAGGCGGCAAAAGATGCGGTGAGGCGCTGAATTGAGTCGACCATGTTTTCGTGGTGTATGGAGGCCGTCTTGTCGTATTACTCGTTCTCAGTCGTATATAATATATGGTTTTGTCGTCATCTCCCTCAAGGTGTTTTCCCTCTCTTCTCCCTGCCGGCTGTTTCCTCAGTCTCAAACATATCGGTCCATCTACTAGCAGTAGAATGCACGATGACAAGAGTGAAGACTGCCAAGTTGACCAGGTGGTGCAGCATGTACACATATGTGACACCATATACCGCCGCATAGATGGCAATGATCGAGAACAGCCACGGCAAGATGAATCTTAAACGATTAGTCACCCTCGGCACCATCTTTCCGCTCGTAAGCGTCTCCACGAGCAAGATAAACGGCATGACGGCAATAACGTTGTGGTGAGAGCTGAAAGGCGTCAGCCATTGCACAGCAAGGTTGTGCACCCAGACGATCAAAATCGGCAGGTTTATGGCTGGAATCGTCCACAGCATCAGAATGAAGATGGAGTGGACATAGTTGTAAAAGTTCTGGTTGTGAATGGACTTGATATCGGTTGCCAGGCGCCAAGCACGAGTGCAGGTGGCAATCTGGACAAGAACGCAGACGAGGTAGGCGAATTGGTATGGGATGAAAGTGGAAACGAGAAAGAGGAGTACGCCAGTGGTGATGAGACGTCTGCGAGGAGATGATGGACAGAACGCTGGAGCGCTCAAGCGTCTCTTGTGGCCCTTCTTGCCGAGGAACGCGGGCTTGGTGCGAACAAGCGCAAAGAGGGCTGAGCAGATCTGGATAATAATCAAGGCCATGTAGTTCATGACGACGCACATGCCAACGCTGATAATACTCATCAAAGGCACCAGGAACCAGAAGAACGGATCGCGAGATCCGAGCAGAAGATCATTTTTTTTGAAATCAACCGCTGACACGGTCCCGTTGTTCTTCCAGTTCAAGTCATTAGAATTCGGCGGCGATACTGCTGCGACCGAGCTTGATGACAGGTACCATGACATGAGGCAGAGGACACCGACAACCAGTGGAATAGTACGGCGAAGCGAACGATCCATACTTTCTGCAAACGATACAAAGATGCCAGTCTCATTGTAGACCTTGAACTGCTTGCCAATAACAAGGGCCACAATCAGAAGAGGAAAGGCAGCGATGATAGTTCTGTAGCGCATTAGTAGCTTGCCAAAGCTACCCAGGACATCGATTTGCAGAGAGATCTCGACAGTCGATTCGCAGGTGGGATCGGTGAAAATCTGAAGACTGACTCCGTCGTGTCTCTCGTGGCCCGTCAGTGGTGGTGGCATAAATGGAGCAATACCATGCAGGTTGATATTCGCCTGCTTGACATTCACGAACCATTTCGATTCGTAAGGCTCGGCGATGTATTGTCTGATGAGCGGAGTGAAGAGTTGTCCCTCATCGCCGCATGCTTGATTACCCACCTTCAAGTTGAAGGAGAGAAGACTGGAGTGCAGTACAGGAATCTTCACCTCCATTACTGTAGGGCGAACCGGTGGCAAGACGATTTTCATGCCGAATGACAAGAGACGTCTGAGACTGAGTGGTCGAATGCGCTTCGCCTCCTGATTGTCGCTAAACTCGGCAATGACCCAACCATTGGTGGGGTCACTGGCCTTATCAACAATAGCAACGAATTGATGGTCACCAATATCTGAAACCTCGTACTCAAGGTACGAGAATGGTGTCACACTTCCGACCTCATTTTGCTTAACAAACGGGTGTTTAGAAGTGCGTGTTGAAGCAGGCACTGCAATAACATCCGAAGCCGCATTTTTACATGCTAGTCTCGTGGAGCCAGTGCTGTCGCCAGAAAGATCCATGTTCATTGAGAGCAGCGCGGCAGACTGTCCGGCTTGCAACGGAAATACGCTACAAAACAAAACCTCAAGTGATCCATGTTGGCCCGCCTCATCAAGATTTTGGTCTGTAAAAAGGGTGAATCGCATGCCATCAGCGTCGGTTGGAATCGGTAAAAGGTGAGCTTCAGGCTTGTTTGATTGGCCAAGCTTTCTCAACGTCAATCTCTCGCCCTGAGCCAGAATCGAGTTCGCGTTGTCCTCCAAGGTTAAAAGCGTAGTCGGCTCCTTCTTTGGCAAAGTCTTTTCGGCGAAAGCTTCCATTCCCGTCAAAAACCATTTCTTGAAAATCCTCATTCTATCGGCTCTCGACTTCGTCTGCGCTGGTCTATTGACATCCACTGCATCATATAGGGCCTTAACAAGCACCTTACGGAATTGGTCGCACCACAGAATAGCTTGATGGTCCATGCCGGTCCAAACATTTGGCATGGTTGACGTGTATACAGTAAAGCCATGTGTTTCTGGCACCAGAGACTCCAAGCTCGTATAATCGGATGGAACCATAGTGTCCAGGCCGCCACCAGCAAAGGATATCAAAGTTACGTGCCACAATGGGTTGTTGTTTGCCCACTTCTGGGAATATGAATCGCGCCAATGAGCATTCGTTTTCTCATAGATATCCACGATTTTTGCATCAAAAGAAACCGGGGGTCTGGCGTGCGGCGCAGACATTGTGATGATAGTGTTGATTGAGTTGGACTGATAATTCGGCATAACCAGCATAGTGCGAGCAACGATTCCTCCCATTGAATGTCCCAGGATTATCACAGACGTTGGGTCTGGTAGATCCAGGTCCCTGTCTGATCTGCCCGGATCATGATACAGGGATAGAATGTAGGCGACAGCTTCGTTCAAATATTCGGCTTGGTCGAGGATGGCCTGGCCGTGAAAGGCAGTAAACTCCTCATTGAAGTCGACGGTAAAGAAATCGAGGTTCCTAGTTCCGGCCTTGAGAATAGCTTCGTCATGCTTGAGCACGTCGTGAAAGTATGTCGCTGCTTCAGCTGCAATTGGACGAACCTGCTTGTAACTGCCAGCGTTTCCGGGGATAAAGAGTACTGGAACACCTTTAACCTGTTAACAGGTTAGCAATAGCCTCACTCACGATTACGAAATACACACTCTTGTATCCTCATCCACCATCACTTCGCGATATAGGTACACGGAATACTTGCTCGCGAAGCGTGTATGTTCTGTGTCAAAGTCCTCCAGCTTTGCGAAAGCTGGTCGCATGTATGACATCCTGCATCCCTTCTCGTCCAATTGCAAGGTCGTGAATGAGTGTACAATTATACCTATCGTAAGAATCGCAAGAGCTGTTATGCTCATAGTGAGAAATGAGTTCGACCATATGCTTCGAAGGCGAGACCGCCGGCCATTGAATTGAGGAGGCATCTTATCGTCGTCGTCCGGACTGTCGACAGGGGCGACACTTATGACTGCCTGATTGAGAGGATCTGTGTTACTGGAGCCGTTGATTAAGGGCGCTGCATTCGCTGAATCTGATGACCTCCAATTCGTACTACTAGACCTCCTACTCCTTGCTGAGACCGGAACGTCTATGCTGCTGCGCCTATCGAAGGATCCCCGTGTATGCGCTCTAACGTTGAGCAATGAAGCTATATCTGCTATGTCTGGCGTATCCTCCCTCTTGAAACTGCTCTTTGTCCCTGCGCTGTTGCGCAAGACGCTGCTTCCATCTGTCTCGCCCAGCGTGGTTGCCGGGGTATTGCTATCATCATTCGCATCACCATCGTCCTCTGCGACCGATGTGGACAATCGGGGCCGCATCTAAAGCGATTTTGAAGTTCCAGCTCGTCCTATGGTCGTCGTCCTCGCTATCCTTTCTCCCTTCCTTTTTTGCAATTCGCAGCAGAGTGGTTGTTCTAAGATGAAGCGGCGATAAGGTGCAAGGAAGGGTAACTTTTTGTCTTGGACGTGGGTGTGGCAGGCGGAATTGGGGTTGGCGGCCAGGGCGGAACAGTTTTGGGGCGCAGAGCTGGGGTTTACAATGGGGAGATTGGGGGACGGCACATCTGCCCAGGAACAGCTTGGTCTTGGCACTTCAGAACACCATCCGCCAACCATATGGGGATTATGACCAGCATATTCAGTGCACTGCAGCCAATAACAGCCATATCTCGGGCATCTTGCCTTCAATACCAAGACGACGTCTGAAGGGTCAGGAAGTTAAATATCATATGGCTAAGTTTTATGGAGTACTTTATTGAGGAAAGCTCTACTGCACGCGCCCAACGAAATTGGACAAGGGCGATTTCTAGAAAGAATGCTAAGCTTCCTAACGAAGCGGCCATGTCCGTCAAAAGGCTTGGTGCAGAAAGGCATAAATATGCAAAGCCTATTTATTTCTTGGTAAACCCCACACGGTCAGAAAAAGAAGCCTTGGCTAGTGTGGTGTTTCTTTGCTGTACCAAATTTCACTTTAGTGAAGGCCGGGTCTAGAAGACGAATGAAGCTCCACATGAGCCATACCGCGAACGATTAGTCGATTCTTGATGATCACCATTTCTTCAGCTTTTTAATTCAGTTGCGAAACGAGCGAATATTTGTTCACTAAAATCCTTAAAGCAGCTGTCATCATCACATGCGGTTATTCTCCTATCAGTTGCGCCGACGCCATGCTGCAGCTAAAAATAAAAAAAGCCAGAGATCCCTGGCAAGTCTTGTGTTAAGAGGCCTCTTTCTTAATCTTCTTATCCCCAGCAATATGCAACCCCGAATCCTTCGTCTCCACAACATGAAAGCCCACCGCATTTCCCAACCCCTTCTCAGCCTTCTCATAAGCAGCCTCACTCCTATCACACAGCGTTTCCAGGTCCTCATCTGAAAAGATCTGATCACCGCCTTCATACGTATACACCTCTCCATCTTTCAACAACAGTCTCCTGAGTTGCTGCTCATCCATGTCCTCCTGCTTATCCATCTTCTGGCCCATCGTCCTAAACCCTCCCTTCTTAATCACCAGCTTCTCTAGCCTCCTCTTCGCGTCTGCACTTCCCAGTAGATCCTCTTCCACTGTACCTCTCGTAGCAAGACGGAAAACAACAACAGGTCTCTTCTGCCCAATTCTATGCGCACGATCAATAGCTTGTAAATCCTGCTGCGGGTTCCAGTCGGAGTCGAACAGGATAACCGTGTCCGCACTCGCCAGATTTATACCCTGCCCACCTGCTCTTGTACTTAGCAGAAAAAGCTTATGGTCAGGGTCGTTGTTGAAATCGTAAATCTGGCTCCTGCGATCTTCTTGCGCGACACCACCGTCGAGACGACAGACGTTCCAGTGGCGGAGCTCGCGGGCGTAATCTTCGAGGATATCAAGTTGGGTTTTGAATTGGGAGAAGATGAGGACTTTGTGCCCTTTTTCGAAGAGGACGGGAAGGAGGCGGTCAAGGAGCAGCATCTTGCCAGACGATGTAACAAGGGATTCGTCGATAGGTAGGCCGGCGTCGACGGACCAGGGGTTGTAGAAGTTGTGTGGGCTGTTGCAGACGAGGCGGAGCTGCATGACTGGATTTCCGAGCTTCTTGGTTGAGATCTCTCGTTTGGCGAGCTTGAGCGTCTTTGCTAACTCACAATCGCCGTCATCGTCTGAAGGTATGGAGTCTAGACCCTGGTCCGCAAACTCGTCCGCCAGACGGGCCTCGAATTCGTCGTCTGAGAGCTTGTCCTCGTCTGAAGGACTGGCTTCTCTATATGACTTGCGACCTCTTCTTGTGGCCTTCTTAGTCGATGCTGGTGTGGATTTCGTCGTCGACTTAACACTCTTGACACTCTTCACTGATGATGCGTCACTATCAGTTGACTGCTTGCGCTTACTGCATGCTCTGGACGGCGTCTTCTTCGCTACCATCATGCGCTCAAATGCATTGAGGCGAGTTGCTGGCTTATGCTCAAGCTCATATTTCTTCTTCTTGGTCCTCACAGCCACAGCGAGCGGAATATCCTCGTCGCTGTCTGTTTCATCCTTCACAACGGATCCTTTTGGACTTGCCTCTTTCGAGCCTAGTCTAGAGCCTGCAGGTGTATTCGCAGCGGTTATTCTCTCCACGACCTTATCCTCGAGATGCTTCCTAGCATCCATTGTCTTGTCCGAAAGCACTTTATACAGCTCCGTTTGCTCTCCCGTTAAAGGCGCATAGAGCACATACTCCCGCTTCCTCGGAAGCATATGCTCCACATCCGCCTTGATACGACGCAGTAATAACGGCTGAAGAATCAAGTGCATCTTCTTAACCAGTTCCTGCATCCTCTGATCCGCGATGAATTCAGCCGTTCCCTCCAAATCCTGCAACCCACTGAAATCAAACCACGACTCAAAAGCCTCCCAATCCGCAAACACAGTCGGCATTAGGAAATTCAATAGCGACCACAACTCCTTCAAATTATTCTGCAATGGCGTTCCTGAAATCAATAATCTCGTAGCAGACGTAAACTTCCTCAACTCCTGAAACAACTTGCTGTTGAAGTTCTTTAATCGATGTCCTTCATCAATAATAATGAACTCCCAATTGATATGGCTCAACGGCGTCTTATCCGCGAGAACCATCTCATAACTTGTACACACAACCGGAAACTTCGCAGTCGGTCGCCCACGTACATAATTCCAATCAATCTTTGTCCTCCTCATCTCTTCTCTCTCATTAGGCGTACCATGGTAGAGCAGAACAGGCACACTCGGACACCACTTCTGAAACTCTTCAATCCAATTACTCAATGTGCTCAGCGGCGCAACAATTAGATGTGGACCAAGGTAATTCTCCTTCTCCCTCAACAACGCAATAAGCGAGATAGTCTGGATCGTCTTTCCTTGCCAAGCGTTAGCCAAAGATTCGACCGAATACAAGGCACCACTTACCAAGCCCCATTTCGTCGGCGAGGATCCCACTCATGCCTTGTGAGCAAACCTCGTACATCCAACTTAAGCCTTCGAGCTGGTAATCTCTCATCGTCCCGCCGGTCATGATCTTGGGCTGTTCTGCCACCACGAGATCGTGTTCACCTAGTGTCTTGCCATCCATCCCACTGCCTACCCTGCCAAGGACTTCTGTCTTCTTTGTCAGGATATTTGAGAAGGCTGCACTTTTTGCCAACAAGTTGTCCAACTCTGCTGCCTTCTGCTCGGCTTCCTCCCTGCTTAGCTCTTTCTTCTTTTTCTTATCCGCAATACGCTTCTGACGGGCAAGTTCTTGGCGCTGCTCTTTTTGGTTTTGTACATGTGCTTTGCTTTCTTCCATTTCTAGCTTCTTGATCTCCTCGTCCGTCAGGATGCTGGTGGTGGTTGGAACTTCGTCTGCCATGCTAGGCGGGCCAGAGGCCGCAGTCGTAGGGTCCATAGATGTTACTTCTTTCTCCGTGGATTCGCTGGAGACGACGTCAATTGGTATTTTTAGGTCCTCCCAGTATGGCATCTTGTCCTCCTGGGGATGGTTGTTGTTTCGTGGCCACGCCAGCCAGCCAGCCGGTTGCTACTTGTTTATTTCAAAGCGCGCAATTACGTTGTTAAGTCCAAAAGTCTTAGCTTTATAATCAATTCCTCAGAATAATAAATTGCGACACGGAAGGAAGGAGGCGTAGAAATATGACATGGAGTAAAGTCTGTCACCGTGACTGTTTGCCGGCTCTTTGTGCTGAAGTCGGAATTGGCCTTTTTTCTGTTGTGGCGACGGACGTGTTAAGTGGTCGCCAACGCGTTCCAGATCCGGAGTTTGAGTACGTCAGGATGCGCGAGGTTACCACTTACGGGATGCGCCGCCACCCCTTCTTAATTGCGTTGGCAGCCACCATCTTCCATTAAGACACATAACAACAGGTTGGTGCTTCTTCATGCGATTATGCACAGATTTGAAGAGCCGCTTTAGAGTTTCCTGCAGAAAAGTAGTGCTTTACGAGCCTTTTCTTCAAATCCATAGTGGTATTGCTTACGCTATCCTTGATTCCGAAGGCAATCATCATTCATACACTTTGCGAATATAATAGACCACACGCCAACAGGTTAGTCGCCAACCCCAGGATCTCGACTGACCTGTAACCTGTCCGTGAAGCCATCAAAGTCTGATGGTTGGTGTGACAGCGTATTCAAACTGGTTGGTGATTTCAAAAATAGAAGTAGATAGATCCTCAAGCACCAACTGAGAGTTTATGTTACCAGTTACTCATATATTTCCAGACTTTGACTTCCTTCTAGCGGACTTCTGTTAGAAGAGTTATGAGCTTCACCCTATGGGGGGGGGG